>KN483059.1:0-18064 GCA_000787095.1 Periophthalmodon schlosseri | reverse complement strand
CTGCCACCATCAAAGTACCAGTCATTTATTCAGCCTATCCACACAAATATTACAAAAATAAATCACATTACTGCACTTTCCAATACTTATTTTTACTTCTTTTTTTTTTATTTTAATTTTATCTTTTGTAACATTTTTTTGCATATGCCTATTGGAAGATAATTAGCATTTCCTTTCCTTTTGGCTGCCCTCTCCTTCAAGGGTCACTGCAGCAAATCATCGTACATCTACAATCCACCATGAAGGTCAAACTCCTGTATTGAATCATAATTTGGCCTTCTACAGAAACCCACGCCATCTTTTTCTTGGAAACAATTCAGAAATATATTTGGATGTTAAATGAATAGAATACAATTAGCGAGCGTTGTCCTTTTGACTTCAGCATAGTAAGTGTTTAGTTCAGTATGACTTAAAGGGGCACTATGTAACATGTCTGGTTGTTATAATGTTTTATATATGTATATTTTTATTTTTTTTAGCAAATAAACACCTGTAATTGAATAAATGCAACATGAATCTAAAGTCTAATTCCATACTGGGGAACTTTTCAGGCAAGAAATGGCGTATCCATGGAAACAAGTAGGTTGCGGACCATCACAAGTAAAGTGACATCTTTAAACAGTGGTGGAACGTAGCAAAGTACACATTTTAGGTATCTGTACTTTACTTCAGTAAATTTTTAAGCGGATACTTTTTACATTTGAGAGCAGTGTCTGTACTTTCTACTCCACTACATTTTTGAACTGGACTGAAAAGTGAAAAAATATTTTTAATTACTGTTTGAGACCCTCAGAAAAGACTGAGGGGGTTATTTTTAACACGTTTGAAGCTTGAGTGAACAAAAATATACAGATAATAACTGCTATAAAAAAACAAAAAAAAAACAAAAAACTGATTCAATTGTTTCTGTTGAGCACAAGTCTTAACAGAATCAGTACATTTGCAGCCTTATTAGACTTCATAATATACGTCAAATACTTTAAGTGCTCTTTAAGTACATTTTTTAACAGGTACTTTACATTACCTTTTTGAGTATTTTATTGCTCTGGTATCTGTACTTTTACTTAAGTAACACAGTTGAGTACTTCTTCCACCACTGCCTTTAACTATGATTTCAAAACATCTCTTATCGATGCCTAAGATGTGTCTTTAAAGTACAAAGATGAAGATGAAGAGTCAAATGAAAAGCTCATTTAATATAGAGGCTATTTGAGCTGTTCAGACATAGTATGACTTATCAATCATGATTTGGCTTTTCCCTTGCAAGTTCTCCAGCTATAATTTCCCCTCCAGTCTGCAGTTATTCGCTAAGCTAAGATCTGCCTGTTTTATGCTGCTGAGGTCTAGCATCTAATTAAACACAGAAATAAATGACTCATTAGTAATAATCCACTCTCGTTATTGGTTCGAAATGTCCTTCTTGTATAAATCCTGGTTAATTGTGGCAAAGCTTCTTTTTTGTGTCCTTGGCGTTTCAACTCGTTTGCTCTTTTTTTAATTCTTCCTCTTACCTCTGTGTTAAACAAAGGCGGGATGAAAAACTGCCCATGGAACTTCTCAAACCTTTTATCCAAACAATAATCACGACACTCTCTAAAAACCAGTCAAACATCAAAAAATACAAAAAAAGACCTTTGAATTATATTGAATTAAACTTCACTTTTACCAAAAAATGGCTCAACTTTGCCACACTAAATGAGCTACCCTTGGCTCACAACTAAATCCACCCCATTTTGGACCTTTTAAGCAAGTCATTAAAATAGCGTCTTGCTGTTGTCCTTGCCACCAAATAAGACAAGCATGAATGTTACACACACATGTTACTACAAACTAGGTTGCGTGCGAGCCTAGGGGACCAAGTACAATGTCAAAAAAGCTTTCGCCGCCATCTTTTTTTCATAAGCGTGCTCCATTATTTCTTTATAATGATCGACGAAAGTTTTGTCAAGTCCAGTTTGGACAAAGAAGTTGAAAAGTGAACAAGGAGGTGAGAGAGGGGAGCCAGACGCGTGGGGATCGGGTGACCTTATACCATTTAATGAGCCAATGTACGACACAGACCGAGACAAAAAGAACTGATAGCGAGCGAAGAGATTTGCCAAGAAAGGAAACAGGATATTAAAGAACCTTAGTTAGCCAGATTCATGTGTTTGCGTTACTTTTAATTCCTCAAGACACAATACGATGAACCGATCAAGCGATAGTGAAACAGGTGGCTTTGTTTCGCAGCCAATTCTGACGTTTTTTATTAATTATTTGCTGGGATGTGATTCAAACAGGTATTTTGTCTTTTAATTAGATAACAGGGGAACTACAGATGGGTGCGGCCGACAGTCCTATTCAAAAGACTCGGATAACAACAGTTAGTGCAATAATTGGATTAGTTTTTTTCAAGCCCCATGAGTCACAAATGTTATTAAGTTGTTTGTTTTTATTTGAAAAGTTACAAGTATTACCCTTTTATTGCTCAAGGGCTCATCTTTTAATTTTAAAGTTATTTGGCCTATAGAGCGTAACTGCCCTTTGAGCTTTGTCTTGCTCTAGCTACTTAGCCCGCAGGCGTGTTTTAGAACTGGTTGGCAAATTATTGGAAAGTTAAAATAGTGTCGTCAAAAGTGGGTTCTGTTTTTGAGTTATATTTTGTCTGCATATCTGCTCATGCTGTGTTGTTTGGTTGGCTCGGAAGTGTGAAGATATAGCTTGGCCATGAAACTCTGCGGCTTGAAATGTGTTGAATAGGTCTGTAACATGAAATGCATTTGTTCATGTCAATAGTACGACTTTATGAACTTCAATAAATGGGAGCATGCTGTCAAAAGATGAAGGACTGACTAGGACTGCAGTGAGACTTGCTTTATAATTCCAGTAAATAGCCAGAACATCTTTCCTTTTAAACAGAGCAGTTATGCAGCTATATTTCACAAATGCTTTTCACAATTCCATAGAAATTCTTGTTACATTTATATAACTTTGAAAGGTGATATAACAATTGAGCTGGAGGACAGTTTCGGTATCTAGGGTAGAGTGTGTTGTTTAACTGTCATATTGCAGATTTGTTTACCTGTTTTTTGTTGGTTAATATCTCTGTGATTACTGGGCCCACATGAAACAAGCACAAAGTTTAATGTCTACTCTGTCAATAAATAAAATTATCCAAAAGCAGGAAACAGTCACATTTTTATATAGCGCTTTTCCACCGTTTAAAAGCACTTTACATCAAGGAACCGCTCACCCATTTACACCCACATTCATACACCAGTGTGTGCAGACACTAGGGGCAAGGTGGGTTAAGCGTCTTGCCCAAGGACACGACGACACTTGATGTTTTTTTAGAGAGCAGGATTTGAACTGCCAAGCTTCGGATCAGTGGACAAACGCTCTACCAACTGAGCTACTGTTGGACTATTGTTCAACACCAAAGACGTGATTGTTTCAGCTGAAAGTATATGCCACAAGATAATATGGCAAGTTGGTGGAGCCAATCCCAAACAAATCACGGTAAGGTTCAACATTTGTAGATCATATAAATTTGAATATGTCTTTCATAAAACACCAAGTCTCCCATAGAGTTACATAGCCCTCTGCACTCCGTCTGGAATTATAACCTCTAAGTTTAGAAAGTGAATGCAACCTACACACCAAACGCAACGTTAGCTTACACTTCAATGATCATTGGTTGAACAAAGCAACACCCCACTAAAACCCTTTATATTTATATTTCCCAATAACACAACCTTGTTTCATCTATTGATATTTAGAGACACAAGTTTGCTTTTGGCAGCTCTGGCTCTGTGCTAACCTCAGTGGAATTAGCAAATGACAATACCCTTGTACATGCAGCCATGCCATCACAACTACACGCATGAACACGCAGAACGCACAACTCCCATTACTACAGTGTGTATGGGACGCTCTAAGTGGCAGCGCACTCCGACTCCCCGCTTGCTTGTGTGTCCCCGGGGGAGTTAGCGGCAATGGATTTGTCTATTAGCTCGTAAAGAACATTGCTCAGTGCCATATCGATCATCCGAGCTGTAACGTTTAGGGTCTTTAAGTTGTATAGTTGATCTAGTGGTACACAGACTCCCCTGGCTATTTTACCAGAGTGAGAGATGATCAACTTAACCCCGGTGCCGCGTTTGGCCGGAGGAAACGCTATAAACACGTCCGAAGTAGCCAGAAACCCTTTTTTATAGAGGCATGTCCTGAGAGGAGGCAGCATGTGCGGTGAATAGGGCCAGGTGGCATATTGGTTGCTTTCAGGTTGTAGCATTTGATGATGTTGTAATCTCAAATGGAGGGCTGGGGCCTATGTAACTCTATGGGAGATTTACTGTTTTTGAGAGAAATATCCAACAAAAAAATCCATACTTGTTGATCAATATTTGTTAGATACAGGGTCCAAAAACTTGTCTTATGAATCTCATGGGCGAACAAAAACATACCTGGAGTGGTGTTTTCGTTCACACACAAATTATATATTTCTCTCAAACAGAAAACACTGTTACACCTTGTGATGTCATGTGGTAATACAGGAAGTGCTCCACTGTGTTTTTAAACTCGATACACCTTCACTAGAATCATTTGGATAATTTCAGCCCTGGAATTTCCAATCTCTACTGAATAAAAGGTAAAAGGAGCTGTTGACTTAAAAAACTACTGCTTCATGACATCACAAGGTGGAACAGAGCATTTTGGGCTTTGGAGATATAGACAGACTAATAATAAAGGGTTACTCAAACATGTGCGAATAAAACAAAATACAACTCCAGATATGTTCTTAAGGAGGTAACAACATTCTACCGTGGCTTAAAACTCACAAGAGTCAATTTTGTGTAATATAGGACCTTTAAGTCCTTTCAACTGGCAAAAATTACACCTTTGGAGTTGAATAATGGGACCACTTTCTGAAGCTATCGTAAGCTATTGTGAAAGAGTGATTGCACTTTTGTTTATTTATACTGAGGAGATGTTTATTTCATGTCGATGGGCCCAGTAATTACAGACCAGGTAAAAAAAATCTACAATCTGACAGTTAAACAGCAAATTGGGTTTCAAAATTAGGACCGTTGTCATAGAGATTACCAATTTAGACCAACTTATTATATCTTTTTGAATGGGAAAAAGCACTCGCATTGTTGCTTATAACAGGAAGCTAACACCCATGAGTAGGTCCAGGTGGCATTTTGCTAGCGTGCTGTTGTGTCTTTAATAGCTGTCTCATCGCAGTTAGCCATGCAGGCCTCTTTGACTTGACAGGCTGTCTGAAAGCACAACCCCGCCCTGTTTGTCCTAATAATGGACCTTTACAGTCCACTGGTCCACGGGACGAGCTACCGGATGCACAGGCAGGAGTGATGGAGGGCCTCTGTGTCTGTGAGGGAACGGGAGAAAGAACAATCATTTATTTTCGTTTTTCTTTGGTCTGTTGTAAGGTCTGTGTGTATGCATTGCCACCACGCCCTCTGCATATTTAGCACTTCAGTACCAGAAAAAAACAAAACAAAAAACAAAAAAAAAAACCTAGCTCTTAGTGAAAAGCCACTGCTTTTCATTGTTGTTGATGGTAGACAAAGGCTATAAAATGCGTTTGGGGCTTAAACTTGGGGCTCTTAATATCCCATGTTGGAGTTATGTTTAGTATTTGACGTCACATTGGAGAATTTTGTTAGCTTAAAACACAGTTGCAAATCAGGTAAGAACAGGTGCATGAAGTCAACATCATGATAAGAATAATGATCTTTACAACAAACAGTACTTTACAATTTTAAAGTAAGAAAATCGAAATTGAATTGGCCTGAAAGATCAAAATAGTGCAAAATGATTCTATAGAAATCTAATGTGCATATATAGTGGTTGAATAGTGAAGTTATTTGTGAAAAAAAAGTTGTTGGCTGATCTTAACTATGTCAAAACCTCATCGCTAACAACAACATGGGTCAACAGCCCAATCCACTAGACAATAGCTCCTTGACTGACTGCTTGTTTGCGAAGAAGCGGAGGCAAAAACCGAGCTCATTTATTTTCTTTTTCCCTCCTTTCCTCTGCTCTGTATGAACGCTTTGGCCCCTCCTCCTCCTCCCTCTTCATCCCGCTGCCATGGCAACAGTCATCAAATCTGAACATCAGCTTTCATCTGCGATCGTCCACCGCTGCCTACGGGCTGTTTGTATACCAGCTACACAGGGACATCAATGGTGCTGCCTTGCGTTGTACAGGTTTTAATATAGTGTGAATCCGACCTGTTTGATTTATTATATATTTGTGATGGCTAGTGTGATGCTTTCTTAATAATCCGTCAATAATTTGCAAGAACCCAGCATAGTTTTGGCTTGCAGCTCTGTGTGAGTATTTTAATGAGGATGCGATGAATAAGCTCACAGCGGAGGGAGAGAATAGCCGCGAGACTGTACAAGAGATTAGTGGAGATTTGAGTATGTGTGTGTGTATGCTGCCAGCGAGAGGTACGGGTAGGAGAGAGGGACATAAAGGTGGCTTGTTTTGGTCAAATGCACTCACACATGCTCCGCGCCTGTTGACTCCGCTGGTGGGTAAATTGTTTGGTGAGGGATTTGAGACATGGTGGCCTCAACATGAAGCGTTCCCCCCGTGAAAAAGACATGTTTTTGTATTATTTTAACCACAGGGAAGTGTTATTGGAGTTTAACCTTTAAAAACCAACAACCAAGTAAATGGAATAGTAAAAACAATTTATGTGTTTATAAAAATGAAGGGTTTTTACAAGGTCAGTTGTTCTCATGGGACTTTTGCTTTCAGTGGCTGTGCGCTCACACTTGCACACTACAAAACTGGGGCTAAACTGGGACTAAACCAGGACTAAACCACATTTACACACCACAAAACTAGGACTAAACTGGGACGAAACCAGGACTAAACCAGGACTAAACCGGGACTATAACAGGACCAAACCAAGTCTATGCCAGGACTGAACTTGGCTTAAACCCAAGCCCAGCCAGGACACATGAATCAGAGCTGCAAGGTTGATCGTAATCAAATCAAAATCGCAATTTGAATGGAAGCAATTAGCAAATCACAAAGGCTTTTATTATTTTGTCACACATCTAGACCTGTCTTGTTAAGACATTTTAAAGTGTGATATTTTGCTGAAGAAAATATAGGCGATAATCGATAATATTGAAACTAATTGCCACTGATGCAATAACCCTAAGCCTGATAAACCCAGTAAATACTTTTCTAAATGTACAATATTGTTAACAAGCATGAGCTGCAAAGTAGCAGAATGCATCTATAATGAGTCATACAAATTCATTATTCAACCATCTGTAGCTCAAATCTTATGGCACAGAAAAATAACACAAAAAATATAACACAAAGCTCCCAGTAGTACACAGAAAAAGTACCCACGACAAATATTGACCCCCAAAAACTGCTGTTCCATCTGTCATTTATTGAACAATAAGTCGATGTAATATTTATCGTGACAGTACTACATATATCAGTATTTTTTGACAATTATTCTGGGCGCGATTTCAAGTTCAAATGTGAACTTTGAACTTGAAATCGCAAATGTAATCACAATCGTAATGCTTGTAAAAAAAAAAATACAAGTAAATATTTTTCTGTAACGTAAACGCACCATTTCATCCTGGTTTTGACCATATATGGGTAGGCATTATAGCACAAGTCTATGTACGATGCATGTGAAAAGAACATTTGTGTATAAGCCGTAATAGTAAATTGCAGTGATTCATGTGCTCCAAGCCTCATGCATATTTAAATAACTGTTTTCAAGAGAGGTAATGCTCTTAGACATATACACAGAATGGATTTAAAAGTGTGTTAATTGTGGTATGGAAACAGCATAAATTAGTCTCCTTCACATCTGCGTGTCTCATACGAGCACGCGCTGGGAGACCGGGTGGATTGGCCCTGCATGTGAGGTGCATTCATTCAGACAGTAGATAGACAAAAGCTATTGTTATCAGACCTTTTTAAACAATACCACATAAAGAAAAGCAAAAATAAGCATGATGGGACCTTTATATGCGACACAATTCCATACTTACTGTGTTTGAATAGATGCTGTCACTGAGCTAGCTGCTTGATAACGAAGCTACAGGTTCATTGTTATTCTGATAATCACAATTGTCATCTGCAGAGGGATTTCAGCACATCTGCAGGGAGGACGCCATAGAAACAGGATTCAGTGTCATTATTCCTGCCATTTCAGTGCCTGTCCCTGTAGTGTAGAGGGGGTGGGTGATATATTGCACAAATGTTGTTTTGAAAATATGTGAAATTTAAAAGCAAAGTATTGTATTTAGGAATTTATGGTTTATTTTACTCAAGTTAAATGTTTTCTGAGCAATGACTGAGCTTGCTGGTTTGGCTCTGTTCACTACAAATGTATAAATGAAACCTGATTTTGACAGGGAGTTTTCAGATTGATTAGGGATGCCTCAAGATAGTCCACACATGCATGAAATTATCTTATGAGATTTTTTGCGTGTTTACATTTAGATTTAACAAAAAAGGTTTGACGCTGGTGAGAAGCAAAAGGTAGCACTAATATGACAGGGAAATATGAAGTACAATAGATCAGAACGAGGCCAAAAATGTTAATATAAATGATTTCAAAATCTCATCTTGGACCCAATCTTTTGTCTCGTTGCACCCATACTAAAATACTGTCTTATTACAAAACATATGAAAAAAAATGATCTATGCCAAAACTGTAGTGGTATTTCTTTATCTGTTGTTTCATAATATTACAATACTGCAAAAAATCAAAAATATTATAATTTGTCCTATACAATGTGGCCAGTTTTATCATCATCCTTTTTTTTTTCCTGACCTTCACATCATTTGTAACCTAAAAAATATACAATATCCACTTTCCGTCTTGTAGTAGTATTTCTCCGTCACACTGCTGCCGTGGCTCCACTAAAGGTTCTCCTAAACCCTGGCAGTGGAGCAGGTGCCATAGTGGAGCCGGCTGGTGGCGGGCTGCCCTGAGCCTGTCAGCCTCTCTGTGTGTACACCACCTGTCATTATCTGCTCTCAGTCCTGGCACCTCCGGACAACTAATGGTCCACTGGGTCTCACCCAACAATCTGCTGACCAGGGCGGGCTGCTGCGGTAACACTGGTACACCCACGCACACACTGTACCAAGGGCCAGGAGCGTGCTCAAGCTCAGGGAAGTGCATGAGGTAAAGGGCGTGCACGAGCTCAGGGGTGTGCACAAGCTCAGGGGTGTGCACGGGAGCAGGGGCAAAACGAGCTGCACGTACTGTACCAGGCACAAGTTCAGGGGCGTGCACAAGCTCAGGGGCGTGCACAAGCTCAGGGGCGTGCACAAGCTCAGGGGCGTGCACAAGCTCAGGGGCGTGCACAAGCTCAGGGGCGTGCACAAGCTCAGGGGCGTGCACAAGCTCAGGGGCGTGCACAAGCTCAGGGGCGTGCACAAGCTCAGGGGCGTGCACAAGCTCAGGGGCGTGCACAAGCTCAGGGGCAAGACGAGCTGCACGTACTGTACCAGGCACAAGATCAGGAGCGTGCACACGCTCAGGGGTGTGCACGAGTTCATGGGCAAAACGAGCTGCACGTACTGTACCAGGCACAAGATCAGGATCGTGCATGAGCTAAGGGGAGTACACAGACTCAGGGGCGTGCACGAGCTCATTCCATGGACAAGCTTGTTTATTTGAGTTCAGACGGGCAGCTTGTCATAGGGAGATTTGGACGGCGCACTGTTTACAAGCCAGAGTCCCAGATTATATGTTGTGCAGTTTAGTACTGAAAATTGGCTCTTGCATAAAGTTGTTCACTTTAGAGTCTACACTAAAGAATAAACTAATTCAGTCAAAATCCACTGTTTTATATTTCATTTTATATACAGTCTTACACATTAGTTACAGTATATTGCAACAAAAAGAGGACATACATTTTGGCCCAGAGAACAGTTGAATTGAATTACTGTTTACCGCTGGGAAAAAAAAAAAAATAAAGTTGTTATTGATATACAAATTCATTTTATGCTTGGGCAAATGTCAAATAAAATATATTCTTTAGTGTGAAATGAAAGCAAATTAACCCCCACCTCCTTACACAAAACGATCAGATAAGAATGTATTTTGATTGGGAAGTTTGTCTTGTTATTTCAGTTCAAATTCTCCAACAATAACACAACGTCTACACAGTGACATATGAGCCTCTCCAGCCGCTCACTCTGCTTGTATTCAGCGGAGAATTGTGTGTATGATTTATAGGAGCGGTTCGCAACCTTTGTCACTGACAGCATTTAATTGAAAAAGCCACAATAGGAGTTTGGAAAGTCATTAATTGTTACAGTTAATTAAGGTAAACATTAAATGAAGAGACTTTTAATTGGTTTGTGTTGATGAGGTGGGGATCTGGGGTGACCACATTCTCCATATGTAAATAAAGAAAACTCCTCCAGGCTTTGGCCGTTCAATCAACATCAGCTCTTTTCTTCAAGTGTCTCTGTCCCTGTTTTTAACCGTACTTTCAAGAAGTACTTTTTGTTTTGGCTCGTAAAGGGGTTACTGGACAGGGCAGTAGACACTTAACATAAAGGCTAAAGGAGAGATAAGGGAGTCACTGTTCGTATATGCAAATGGAAGTGTTTTCTAGCCTTTTTGTAGGGATGGTCATAATATGCGTTTTTTTCTTATTGGCATCAGTTACTTTTTTTTTTCTTTTTTTCAGATATTAGTGTTTTATTTATTTTATTTCTTAATTTCTTTATTTTTTATTGTGTGATTTCTGTGGGCCTTGCTGCAGATATTACACTTGTGATATCAGCACCAAATATCAGTTATCTGCTACAGCTGCATCAGTAATTGGCAGCAGTGTGCGGTGACTTTTATGGGTGGGCAAGCAGGCTTGGGGTGGACATCAATATTTAATTGCTAACAATTTAATAACTTCACTTTTTATACAAACTACACTGCAAATGAGCTTCAGTACTATTGTTATCTATGTAATTATTATAGAAACCATATGAGTGACATATGACAGCTCAGATGTGCAATGCACTTCACATAATGTACATTCATGAACAGATACTAACAACAACAGTGCACTGGTCAGACAGATGCACTGGTCAGACAGGGGCACTGGTCAGACAGGGGCACTGGTCAGACAGGGGCACTGGTCAGACAGGGGCACTGGTCAGACAGGGGCACTGGTCAGACAGGGGCACTGGTCAGACAGGGGCACTGGTCAGACAGGGGCACTGGTCAGACAGGGGCACTGGTCAGACAGGGGCACTGGTCAGACAGGGGCACTGGTCAGACAGGGGCACTGGTCAGACAGGGGCACTGGTCAGACAGGGGCACTGGTCAGACAGGGGCACTGGTCAGACAGGGGCACTGGTCAGACAGGGGCACTGGTCAGACAGGGGCACTGGTCAGACAGGGGCACTGGTCAGACAGGGGCACTGGTCAGACAGGGGCACTGGTCAGACAGGGGCACTGGTCAGACAGGGGCACTGGTCAGACAGGGGCACTGGTCAGACAGGGGCACTGGTCAGACAGGGGCACTGGTCAGACAGGGGCACTGGTCAGACAGGGGCACTGGTCAGACAGGGGCACTGGTCAGACAGGGGCACTGGTCAGACAGGGGCACTGGTCAGACAGGGGCACTGGTCAGACAGGGGCACTGGTCAGACAGGGGCACTGGTCAGACAGGGGCACTGGTCAGACAGGGGCACTGGTCAGACAGGGGCACTGGTCAGACAGATGCACTGGTCAGACAGGTGCTCTTATGACACTGCCTCATGTGTCACAAACGTCCCCTTAAACACAGCCCTACATTAGAACAGAGCTCACACTCACCTCACAGATGCAAATCAAAACCACATCTTTCCTGAAGAACGTCCTGTATTTCCCTGAGGTGGAGCAGGTCCAGAACAGCCACATGTTCCTCCACACATGTGTAATATTCCCATTATTCTACTAATGCTGTTGCTTCATAAACAGATGGGCTCCTCTCCAGCTGCTGTTACTCCACTGCTCCGTCCAGATCCTCCAGTAGTACAAGCAGTGGGGTGTACTAAAGGACTCCGTGACTACAGCCTTGCTTCAAGTGAAGGGAAAACAGGATCATTTGGATATATTTTGTAACAATTTAATTATACTTTTGGCACGCGATGATTTTAGATTTTATTGGACCATTCCTACTTTTTTATGTTGAAAGATGCTGCGGCATACCACTTACAACAAATGCTACCAAATTACAATGTAGAAAAAATAAATGCTCTAAAGTTTGTAGAATCTGGCTCTTGGCTTGGTGTTTTTTTATTACATTTTTATTTGGTTCAAAAGTTTTCCCTGCTTTCTCAATGCACTGCAATGACTGTGAATTTAGACTATTACAATTATTTTATTTTCTTTGTAAATCACAGCTTCTGGCAATCTCTAAAGACACTCAGAATGTAAAATCACTAGACTCTAGGTGCTGATGTGCATGAATGATATTGTATTAAACAAACAATAATGAAAAAACAGTATCTCCCTTGGTAAAGCACATTCATAGACTGTATAACGAAGTGGACTAAGTGGGTGTGACGTCACCCATAGCGTTCAGCTCCAGTCAAATGAAGCTCATCAAGGCTAGAGCAGTTATAGGGGGGAATTTGGAGCCAAGTTCTATACTTGGAATTCCGACCGCGAGTATCATACAACAAAAGATACTTGGAATTCCGACCGCGAGTATCATAGCAACAAAAGAGCCAATCCGGAGCGGGCGCTTAGCAACACTATCAATCAAACCTGTTGCTAACGCTGGTAGGAGTAACCTCAGGGAAAGAAGGTGCCTCATTTGTCTGTTATTAATGTTCATATCTTGATTTACAGATTCAATAGCAAAATAAAAATACCAGGATCATGTAGAGCGGATTAATACCAACATTTTAAGACCAAAATGACAAGGTTCACTGCAGCAGTTACAGAGAGAGGGGTGACAATTTTTCAATGTAAAGTGAATTGGAGGCAGAGTGAAGCCAGTAGCGTGTCCGTCATCACTTCCTCTTTGGAACGCGACAGCTAGCAGGTTAGCTATGTCCATTTATATATACAGTCTATGAGCATATTTGTAAAGTTCTAAATTATAGCGAGATCCCACATAAGTTCCATACCATGTCAAAATCTCACATGCCAAGTGGACAGTCCTTTTTCATGGGACATTGCAGTCTGTGTACAATCCTATACCTAGTCCAGTTTATTCATGTATTTATTTTATTTTATTTTCAAACCTATATAAAAGCACGTGCGCATACATGTTCACTTTAAGCTATATATTTCTCATTTTGACACATTTTCTCATTGTGCGCACACTGATGCATGCAAAGTCACACAGACGCGGAAAGGCGCCAGCACCTTGGCCCCTGGAACGCTGTCATAAATACAAATGGGATCCTTTTATCAAATGACATTGACGTGACGCATGTTCAACAATGTATGTGCTTCCAGATGAGACATGACAGGCCGGCACATCACCGTCATATTTACAACACACCAAATTATCCCCGGGCCTTTACATCTTATCAAGTTTCATAAACAGGCACATTTGTTGGCCTGTCCCCGCCCACCGGAGCTCATCATGGTATAATTGATTGAAGACTTCCTCCGTGCCCTAAAGACTAATTCACAATGTCACAGGACGCATCAGTTGCTTTGTGTACATAAACAGAGATTCACAAATGTATCACTTTAGTTTGAACAGCTGCCACCTGTGCCAGAGGGGAGTGCGAGGAGTAGCATGCCCTTTCAGTATTATAGAGAAAGTACTGTACCACGAGATACGGAATGATGCGGAAAAAAGTACATATATATTTGAAATTTAACACATCTATTATCAGCAGATGACAGAAGTGGGTTGTGACAATGATAATAATACTTTGCAAAATATGGCGCTTTTGGGTATAATTTTAAATTTAGTAAAAACTGTTCTGTGCAGATAGTGTGGCTTGCTTCCAGCTTTGTGTGCCAGAGTGTCTTTTAAGAGGTATATTTGAGAGGTAGACGGTATTTTTTGTTAAAAGGTCACACAAAATAGGGCTGCAAGATGAATCGCAGTCAAATCAAAATCGAAATTTGAATGGTGTAAATTAGCAAATCGCCAAGACTACAATAATTTCCTCCACCGACAACAAAATATCCTGTTTTATTCTGTAAAAAAATGACTAACCCTGTATCTTAGATTAGAAATGTGCATATAAAAATCTGAACTTTAAACCAAATTCTGCTATTCAAACAAAAATCGCAAATCATATCATGATCACAATGCCTGTCAGAAAAATCACAACTGGATCTTTTTCCCAAATTGTTCAGTCGTAACAACACGAAATGAAAGTTTGGACATAAGCATATGAGCTGGCACACCTCATGTTGCCACAGTTAATGGGAGTGAATGGGCAGTCTTATATTGGTCATTATATTAAGCCTCATGTTCCAAACAGCTGGGGCAGTAATGGTTAGTCAAGGGGTGAATTGACCTATTTACCCATGACTAAGTGCTATAATAATCTTTATGTTCCTTGTGATTGAGTCTACTGGTTAAACAACATGCTATTGTGTAGACACGACTCCAGCTAAAGATTCTTTTAAGAGCTGACGAGTCGGCCGTGATTTTTTCTATTAGTTGACTATTCAAACTGTTTTATTGTAGATTGAGTCGGCCTGTCACCATAAGTACAATAACAATTCATCCTTTAGTATATGAAAGCTGGGACAATATATTTTGGGACCCAATTTTTATCGTGTGCATATTTATGTTGCAATAGAGAGGAGGAGTCAGGACTAATTATAAGTTCTTTCTGATATTTATTTGCAGCTCAGGCCTTTTAATGATACTTTCTATTTAAAAATGGTTTACTGGGATTGTCCTGCTTTGTTACAGTGGCTTAAAGTATTCAGTTTCAGTATTATCGTTTATCGCAATATTTCTCTGTACCGATATATCGTGCTTCAAAATGTGTTACTGTGACAGGTCTAATGTTGAGATTTTTGAAACACATTTATAACCAGGAAAAAGGTTGAAATATAATGACTGAAGGCTTCTAGACAGAGTATGTTTTCAAATAAAGTGTATTATTGATAAAAATCAGAAATAGTTTAATTTGACATTTTCATCTTTGTTATAAAAGGTCTCTTGGCGTGTGTTGAGTGCTCACCATTATTCTGATTAACTGTTGCAGCCCTAAAACGTGGAGTAAATTTGTGTTACAGGTTAACAATCAGGGTACTTTTCCCACATTTCGCAATGTTGTATCAGAACGGGCATCTGGTCTACAAGTGTTTGTGAAATCAGTATGCTACTCACTCTGTGCTATGTGACACTCATGATTTACATCGTCGACCCTGTTATGGAAAAGCTCCGTGTCTAGGAATGCACACACTTGAAGTTGCATATTTTAGATGATTGGAAATCCAGCCCAAAGAAGCAGCGTTTTTTCCGGGTGACTGGAGAGTAGATAGTGTCAGGGAGAGAGGCAGGTGCATTTGCATGCCGGTGTCTCTGATTCTAACTGTGTGTGGCCAGTGTGTATTTGGAGCTAGCGGATGATTGGATGCTCCGTGGTCACCCGCTCACCCTGCTGCAGAGGAGGAAAAAGCCTGACTTGGCCAATGCCGCACTGTTGCCAATGTTTGACAAAAAAGTGGTTGTGTAGAGCCTCCTGAACAGATGCCACGTGCCACTCTGGATGGCGTTTATGTGAGGTGAATGCACAAGGCTGTACTAATTGTGTAGTCCTTTTTGTATTCATGCATGCTGGTGTCACTATTATGGCTCCAAACAGATGTTTTTAACAATGTGTGTGTACGAGCCGGTTCCAATCAACAAACACGAGTAGTGAATCCAGCCAAAAAAGCAGAATAAGTGGAGGATATTAAAAACATAGACACACTACATGTTCAATACACTATAATGTTGTTAGAGATATACAACATTTTTACGGCAAAAGTGAGTCAGGTGGTGGAACAGTTCAGTCCCAAGTCCGACCAGTACGTACAACGTTGTTGTGTCCTTGGGCAAGGCCACAGTCAGCCTCGGGGTAGCTGGTCTTATGTAGTGTATTTATATATCCCAGAATCCTATTCAGTGTAAATACATTGATACCAGGACCAAATATTTAAGAAACTACAATTATTTTTTTTAAAAGCATTATATTGTTAGAATTATATTAATTATTGTGGATTTGAAATCTGTATCAAGTACAAAGTCTTGTATTTACTATCGAAATTGAGTTTGAAGTTTTGGTATTATTATCGCATTGTATGGGATCATTGTGTTACCCATACCGGCTTGTCACAGATTTCAAAAGCTAAGCAGTGCTGGGCCTGCTTAGTACTTGGATGGGAGACCGCTGGGAATATAAGGTGCCACAGTGGGGCGCCAGTGGCAAAAACTGTTGTTGTTTCCTTAGGCAAGGTACTTCAATGACATTGCCTAGTATGAAAGTGGTGTATGTGTGAGTGCTGGTGGTGGTTGGAGGGGCCGACGGCGCAGATTGACAGCCTCGCTTTCGTGAGTCTGGGGCAGACTATAGTAGCTTATCAGCATCGAGTGTGGAGTGAACGAATGATGCACTGTAAAGCATCTCTGAGTGTCCAAAAAATCTTCTTCTTCTCATTATTATTATTATTATTATTGTTATTATTATTATTATATTGTACTTACTAAATTGACTGACAAATGTGGCCACTGAAACAGTCACAGATTGGTTGGTTTATTGAGTCTTTTAAGCCCAAAAGGATTCACAATAGACAATTAAAGTGGTAACACATCCATTGCATATTCTACTTGACATTAGACTTTTGGCTGCTCCCTGAAGTGAGAGCACAGAGCCAGACTCGCACAACATGAAGCGTAATGATTACAAGGAGCAGAGTAATAAACAAATTGGAGGCAATCATTAAAAACAGAAGGCTGGAAACAAAAGGGGTCTAATCAGATCCTAGTAAATAAGAACCGCGTTGGAGCGGCTGAGGATATAATGTAAATGAATGGACTTCCTTACACCAGGGAGTTTTTGGGCTGCAATGTGTTGCACTGCTCGGAGTAATTGTTTGATTTAATTTGCCGGTTCAAGAAGGTGGCCATCTGTGACCTTGGCTGGACCATAATCAAGCCTCCGTCTCAAATTGTGTTTGGGGAAATCCCTGGTACATGGAATAATGAAGTTTCCAGGCATAAAAATGGATGTAACACGTTTTGGTCTGATTGGGTGATTTATAAAGATAAGGCTGGAAGGGGCAAGAATTGGGACTAAAATTGGATTGTGGTTCTGGAGATTGGAGCGCTGGAAATTGGAGCTCCTATTTGCCAATTGAATATAGTTTTTCAGATTTGCTGTAAATGTATTACATTACGAAACCAAATTGTAAATTATAAGAGGTGAAACTGATTTATTTTCAATGATTTTCTTTTTATTAAAACAAGACTATAAATTAACTTTATATTTAAGGATGGAAGATTATTAGAAAAAAATGAAAATGCAATTATGCTTTGTGAAAATACATTATTTTAAAGGTACAGTATGTAACTTTCTGGAGGTGGCATATCACCTGAATGATCCCATGGAAATAGAAAGTTAAAACCATATTTTCTTTGTGGCGATAGAGGAGTTTTATGTCATACTGTAGAAGATTGTGGTCAAAGGAACAAGCAGAAAGAGCCCCTCCTCTAGGCCAAATAAGAGTCAAGTTTGTGGAGATGCAAGCCCGCTCAGAGTAGGGATGCATGTTTGTTTTTGTTTTTTTTCTATGTTGTTATTTATTTTGACAGCCAAGTCTTTAAATCTAGCTTTCCATCTCAGAAAACCCGAGGCGATTCGCAGGCTCCAATCTCCATTACAAACCTGTGTTAAGGTCCAGTCCTCTGCTGTTTTTGATCTGATTTAAAGTAAAACGTCTGTAGCCCTGTCTCTGCCTGCACCGTGGAGATCCCTGTATGATTTTGGGAGAACGAGCAGAAATGGAGACTAGGGCTGGTACAATGTGTCGAGAGATGATCACCTCAGGGAAGCACACGGCGAGCTCCTTATAGCTGCTGCA
>JACM01004997.1:0-12600 GCA_000787095.1 Periophthalmodon schlosseri | reverse complement strand
TATAATAATATAATAATATAAAAATCATCATTAACATAAAAATATTTGTTACTACAACTGTAATTTAACCTCTGACCCTTTAGAGGGGGCTAGACACCGTGTTAGCAACTAGGATAATGGCTCCAGAGCCTCAGCCTCGACAAAGTGAATTAACCTGGAACCTAAGTTTAACACCTGTAGGTTCAAAAGTGCAGGTTAAACTAATACCGCATAGTCTATATTGCAGCCTGAAACTGCAGCATAATTCATTACACGTAGACCTACTTTTGAAAATATTTGATAAAGTTGATACAGTTTCAGCTGTCATGACATCGCGAAATTAACAAAAAATGACAAGCAGAAGTTTTGTGTGCGCTTCCTGTGAGATGTGGTTGTGATGCAGGCTTACGGTGAGGTGAGCATTCATTTTTCACCAAGATCTAGATTCTCAATGGGGTTAAGGTCTAGACTCTGTGGTGGCCAATCCATGTGTGAAAATCCATGCTCCCTGAACCACTCTTTCACAATTTGAGCCCGATGAATCCTGGCAATGTCATCTTGAAATATGCCCGTGCCATCAGGGAAGAAAACATCCATTGATGGGATAACCTGGTCATTCAGTATATTCAGGTAGTAGCTGACCTCATTCTTTGAGCACAGACTGTTGCTGAACCTAGACCTGACCGACCAACTGCAGCAACCTATTACCTATTTGCTTAGTTAAATCCAGGTAGCGACTTTTTTTTGGCCAGGCAGTGTATGAAACTTGAATTTTTATAGGCTATAGCAAAGAACTGTAGTGCCATCTAGTGGGATCTGACAGGAGCAATCGCACTTTTAGGTTTGTTAGAAAGCACGCAAGATGGCGCTCTTGTTACATTTAGGATTTTGACTGTTAGTATATTTCCACTTATCATGCGCATGTGGATGGACAGCGGTGTTGTTTCTATTGGAATAATCTTTATGAGCTGTAGCCTACCATATAAACCTATAATAAGATAGATTTTACATTTAATTAGGTTACTGTTATCAATTCACAATGTGATTTAGTTAGCCAACGTAGCAGTGTGTGATTAGCTAAACTGATAAACCACTGGAAATGAACATATATGACCAATTACTGATGTGCACCTCCATATCCAATACCTTGTCAAATGCAAAGTAAGTGTTTTTTTATTGCCTAATCTTATTCGTATCTTCTGCTGCATCTGAGTTCTGTTAACAGTTCATAAGTTTGTGTCACACCCAGTTCTATTCTGAGACCAATGAACGGTTGGTGATATGTAAGAAGATATATTTGTTTTATTTTCTAGTCTTTGAATTGACATTTTATTCATTGTAAACGGCAATAGTGGCCTAAAACTTTATAGTCTAATAGAAATGAGTCCATTGACCTTTTCAAAACTGCAAAAATGATAGGCCCTACCGCTTCAGAGTGGAATTTGAGTATTGCAAGCAGCTGATTTTTATTGGCATATTTTTTATTGTTGAAAAAATGGCTATGGGAAATGTATGAACCTGATCTGTGTATGACCCAGTGTCTGATTTTTTAAAGTAAAAAAGTAACTACAGAGAAGTGGGTGAAGAAGTTGAAAACTGAAACACCAACAAGATATAATAAATCTATGGCTGCGTTGTGCATCTATTTAGAAAGTATGGAGCTCGTCATTTTAAATGGGTTTGACTGATAAAACGGTCTGCAAGAGATTAGTAGACAGTTTACACTCCGCAGTTTACAACAAGTGCAAAATGCCAAATATTACAGTAACTGCTGACTACACAAAAATTATGATTGCCTGCAGTGGGGGTTCTTGATTATGTTATAATTGAAATCATGATTGTGACATGGTTACTGCTCTAAAAGTCAAAATGGTGAGAACTTAAAATGGTTCCACAGGCAAAAGCCACAGGTGACTGAAGTACTCTTTTAGTTTTTGTGGTAAGATTTGGCGAGTCAGTCTGTTATAGAGGTCCTGGATACTTTGGCTGTGGGTGATGGTAGACCATGATGGGTGGATGAAAGTGAAAGATGTGGGGTGTAATTAAAAACCTGGCTGTGCACTGGTGGTGGATACTTTAGCTTCAGCATAAGAGGTGATCAAACGTCTCATGGCATTTTGTAATTAAAAACTACAAAGACCCACGTTAGCAGCTTGTGTTGCCAGAAAGTCCTATCCAAAGCTGATGTCATTTGCATATGTGCTGTTTTGTTTACTTCAGCTGATCTCTCTCACACACATGGTTTATTTTTGTCTTTGGTCATTTTTTTTATACAATGAACTCACATCTCTCTGTTCTTTGACCTTTGCCCTCTCATCCATAAACAGCCTTATAAATATGTGTAATATAAGTAGCTGCAGGAATGGTTTTGGACTGGTGTCATTAAATTTTGTTCATCAAATGCAGAGGAAAAATTTATATACTGAAACAATCAAGTACATAGCAGACGTAAACCATTCTTACATTCTCTTCTTTCAGTTGTGGATGTGTTGAATCAGTTTACAGTAGAAACAAAACAGATTTTCTTGGATTTATTCAATTTTCTTGGATTTATTCAATTTCAATTGGCCCATTTTTTTTTTAAATTGCTAAAAACATGCATTCTTACTGCTTCTTTACAGATCTGACCTGCAACTTGGCTTGGTGGGATCCCCTGCTTGTGTTCATGGAGATAGATATGCTTAATTCCTTAATGTGGAACTTCCTATGCAAAGTAATAACATCTTCATGGAGACAAGCAGACGAACCCCCCCCATCAGAAAAGTTACATAGTGCTTAACTTCACAACACAATATAACTATATTTTTCTTGGATGTCTTGCTTAGAACTGAACACTGATGCCTGCAGATTGTTGCCATTTCACAATGGGGTTGTCAGCTGCTTCGAGGGCAGACTCCAGGCGTAAACTCTTGGACTGTGCTGAAGTACAAGTATGTACTGGAGAGGAGCTGCTGTTGCCTCATAAATAAGTGATGAATGTTTATAATCAGGCCTTTCCTGTTTGGAGCAGAGAGAGAAAAGGCTCTTAACACATCATTTGTGAATGTGTGCAATCCTGACCAATTCTACCAGATGGTATATCTTTCAGTAAAAACATTTATAATTTCTGGGGGAGTGTTGACCTAAATCCACGAGTGTTAGTTTGACTTCAAACAACTGATATAATAAACCTATGTATAGTTCATGTGTTGCACAGCTATTTAAAATCCATGGAATTCATCATTCTAAATAGTTTTAATTGTTAAAACAGTTAGCAAGAGATTAGTAGCTTTTAAAGACTGTTTACATTCAACAGTTTACAACAGGTGCAAAATGCTAACTGCACAAAAACTATTAGTGCATGCAAATGTACAAATGTAAATGTTATAATTATGATTGAAATCATAATTTAAAACATGATTATTCAGATGATTATTTGCTTAGAGCGAAGGTGGGGCTTCAGCGCACCTAATGTGAAAAAGAAAAAACTGAGGAAATGAAAGTAGGTGACGTCTGTTGTACTGGTCTAGTTCTCTATAAAAGTAATCTGTCAATTTTTCCACTCAGAGATGTTAATCTTCCGGATTACACTATTACACAATTTATGTATTCAGTTACAGCAATAATTGTGAAATTTGATTCATTATTAATTAGTCAATCCTAACAAGTAGTATATTATTGTAAAGCAAATAGGCTCCTTAACTTTTAACGCTGTGTTCAAATATCCAGTATATATGGACTGTGAGATAAACTTGCTTACCAGTAGTTACCATAAAGATAAAATAGACAGAACAGCAAGGATAATGACAATTAAAATAAGTTGCAAATTATATATATATTTTTATTTATTTATTTATTTTTATAAAAACCTATGGTATTCAAGCAGTTATTCTGAAAGTTATCTCCAGTAAAATGTTGGATCTGGTCCCTGAATCTCTTCCATGTGAGTGAGTACAGACTTAGATAAAGCTAAATATCTAAATCCAGATGTCAGCATGTACTACATATAAAGTCAAAACACAGATACTAACATCTCAAGGCTAGAAAATCTGTCCAAACAGATTATATGCTTCCACTGAAATGTAACAATGAACAGGAAAAAGAGTACAAATAAAGAAAAACTCATATTAAAAACAGGCCACATATGCAATGCACTGTAGTCAGTATACATTCATTTAAAATCTTTTTAGACAACCTACTGTCTGGCAGAGTCACGTAAGCCTAAATGATAGCTTTGTTATTTAGCGCTAAATCAAAGTTGTAATATGGGTGTATTTCAAGTTTAACACCATCCTAAACAAGTCCTTAAATTACAAAGGCACACAGGACACACTATGTAATGTTATACTGCAAGGTACTAAATCTTCACAATACTGCTTACTTATCACCGCAACCGCAAACTAAAACTTTTTGTAGTGTGTGATCCAAGACAAATAGTTACAAGGCCAATATTTTTCCTCCAAAAGTCAATTTTAATAAAAGCAATGAAACATCCACAAGCAATGGTGAAAACACATGTGGAATCAATCTAATATGATGTTTTACAATGATAGTGGTGCAAGATACACCTCCAAAGCACAGTATTATAAAGTCTAAAGATTTAATTTAGTGTCTGTGTTTACGAGTAAACTGTCTATGACCCTGGTACTCTGTCTTGTCTGCTATAGCTACATAGCCCCACATAGCTGCTAGCTGTGTGGGGCAGTGTTGTGATTACCTGTAATTACAACTTAAATACCAGTTCAGAAATAAAACAAGGAGTAGTTAGATTTTGTATTTCAGGGTGGCCATGTTCGCAAATCTGGAATTCGTAACATTAGATTTTAAAGAAATGTACTTTTTTGTGTGTGTTGTATGTGTGTGTGTTTTACAAGGTTGCCAAGAAAATATGGTTCTGCATGGAGTCTCAGCAGGCCAAACTTCAACTATTTATTTAACCAAATCAAGCGTGCATGTTTTTTCAAATGCAAAAAAACATATTAATGTTGTCACCACTGCAAATTCGTTTCTCAAAGATTTGTTGCAACCAAAGTACAAAGATGGTGGAATGCTGTAAAGATATGATTTAAAGTAAAGTTGCACACTTTACATTTTTCTTCTCAGTGGGTGTAAAGGACATTTTGGTTTTGACACATATTTTAAGTCATTTAAAAAGTGCTGACAGATACCAGTTAACTCTCTATTTTTTTTTTTTTTTTACATAGTTCTTCAGAAAATAATTACAAAAGCCTGCACATTCTCTGCATATCAGTGGCATGTCTCATTCTTATTTGTCACCTATTGCTGACTGCAGTACATACAAAGTGCAGACATCAAGCGCATAACCACATGCAAAAGTGAAGTTAATTAAAGTAACCAAAAAAAAAAAAATTAAATGAAAGGGGTATAATTTTAATTAATTAATTTTAATGCCATATTATAAGCAAATATTACAAAAGCATTAACCAGTTTTTGTTAAGACAGCACACAGATAAAGTGAGACAAACAACGCTCACACATCTTGCACATCTGTTTGGATCTGTTCTAATACCATAACAAAACCACTGCTGCCTCTTCCGTGATATCACCACAACTGTCGTTCTGCACATGGCAAACTGCTTACCTCTGCATTTCTACAAGCAGCACACATGTTTTCAGAATTCAACTTGTATTTATTTGAATCACTCTTTAAATAGTAAATAGCAAAACAGACTTCACTGGGGCAATATCTTGAAGAAGACATATGAGCTTTTGCATGTTATAATTGTGTTCCCTCATCATAAGCTTACTCAAATTTGATTGATTCATGCATGTTTAAATAATTCTGCATGTGGCTTGTGGCTTTTGTCAGAGCTGCTTGGGTCCTGATTAGAACCAGGAAGTACGAGCACATAAGTCCTCTACTCAGGTCTCTGCACTGGCTTCCTGTGACTCAGAGAACAGACTTAAAAGCAGCTCTGTTTGTGTACAAATCTCTTCATGGCCTAGCACCAAAGTACATCTCTGACATGTTGCCATATGAACCATCTCGCACTCTGAGGACCGAGGGACCGGCCTCCTGGTAAATCAGGATTTCCGGTTAATGCTGCTAAAATCTGGAACAGTCTTCCTGAAGATGTGAGACAGGCCTCTACTCTGACAATGTTTAAACCCAGGATCAAAACGGTTCTGTTTAGCTGTGCATATGACTGAAAGGTTTTCATTCTGCACTCATCTCTTTAAATGTTAATTTTATGATGATTATTTATGTTTTGATTGTATTATGATTTGAATGTCTTTCTTATTCTGTAAAGCACTTGGAATTACTTTTTGTACAAATTGTGCTATGCAAAGAAATTTGCCTTGCCTTGAGCGCTACCTACCCCCTGTCTCCACCCTCACCCCTGCACTTACTTGCAATTATTCAACATGTAAACTCCAGGTTTTGAAGGGTTCAAAAATGAAATGAAATTAAATGAAAAATAATCATGCACGTAGTTTATAACTAAGTGGGCTGAATTTCCCTTTTGAGTTCTTTATCTAACTGAATGAAGCAGGCTGCAGTGGGAAAACCCCATAAAGTAAAACTAAATATTGTAGGAGTAAAGCAAACGTCCCTCTTGTTTTATACAAAATAATTACAATGTCATTCTAAGGTCGGGACTTTATCAGACACACTCAAATATGGTTGTTCTGTATATGGTTTGGGTTGCTATGGGCCAAAGATCTAAATCAGTGGACAATCAAAATCATGCACAATTCTATTGAATAGGACATCAACTTCACTGGTCAACTAGGAAGTAATTTTTTCCTGCCTAGCATCCTGCTCTTATTACTGTCTATATATAAATATTGTTTATTGCTAGCAGTATTCTTGCAATCATAGAATATATTACTATTTTAATTATTCACTGTGGTCAGTTGACTGGATGCCATTTGTGCATTCCATGTATGGAATGTTGGATTACATACCCAAAACATATGCTTATGGAATCCAAACATTTATGAGTAGCTGTATCACTCCCAATATCTTAACATGGCTTCCAATATCACTTTTGTACAAAGACACTGTAGAGCATAATTATGTCCAAAAGATGTGTTTAGAGTATGGAGTTGTGTGTGCAAATAGTCCCATTATCAAGTATCACATTTGCATTTTTACATGAATAAAAGGCTTTATTATTAAAACCAAAATAAACCACTTCCAGAAAACTAAATAAAAAATACGTAAGATCTGTACTTAGGTAAAAGTACAAATAAAGAATATTTACCATTATGAGATTAGGGCAGATTTGTGGGGAGCCTGTCAGAATGAGTCATGCACATAACCCAGGGCGCGATTTCCTGTTGTTTCAAGCTACTGATTTCAGTCAACATATTCATCCACTCATTTAGATGTTGACTGTGGTTATTTGAGTATCTAATTACTGTGCTATATTCCCCCTGTTAGCTTACATAAACTCAATTATTACAGACAATGTGGCTTCTTTTATGAAATTAGAGATTTTAAAGAAGTCTTATCAACATAAACCATCAACATTTAGCATTGAGCTTAAACACATACCCAGTTTTCAAGTTTTGCTGCCCCTTACCTTTAATACCCCTTTATTGAGAGTAAATTGGTATCTTCATCACTGTACTATATACTACTGTAACTGGTCAGGCTACTAATAATAGTGGGACGTTTATCAAGAACTGGAAGTCAATAGAGACACGCAAAAGTGTATGAGGAAGTGGTTTGTAATGTAATTTAATTGGAAAAATGTAAAAATAACCATCTGATACCATATAAACAGAAATACAACAAGGGTAGAAATAATGAAAAATATACAAATACATGTTTTATATATGCTACATACAGCAATACTTTATCTAGGTTTGAGTGAAGTTTTGATGTAATTTTATTAAAGACTTTACTCCTTTAAAGGTGCACTATATTTTCTGTTGGCACAAGGAGCTTGTCTCCATGCTTTGTCTGAATGTCTCATTGTATGATCACAGTATGACATTAATGATAATAATAATGCACTGGATTTATCTAGCAAAACACCCAAAGCGCTTTATGATGCATTATTCCTCCAGTCCATACTAGGTGGTGGTAAGCAACTATTGTAGCCACAGCTGCCCTGGGATAGACTGAAAGGTGGGTGTCTTGCCTAAGGACACAACGACAGAGTGGGAATTGATCCTCTGACCTTTGGGTTGGGAGACCACAGCTTGAATCACGGAGCCACTGTTACCCCAACATAAACTTATTTTTCTCATATGGAAACAAGAAGGTGCCACCACCAGGCCAAATTTCTTGTCAGATCTGTGGAGAGGCCACTGACAGTAAGAATGTATGTTTATCAAGGTATTATTCAGCAATGTAATTCCTGTAATTGAATGAAGGCAAGATAGATAAGTTTAATGCCAAATTGTGTAACCAGCCAGGTAAAACAAAATAATCTCCATGAGACAAACAAGTCACAGAGCCTCCACCAGGAAAGGTACATGTAGTGCACCTTTAAGCTTGACTTAAAAGATGAGTTTAATTCTCTGAATATAACAGTGCACTAACATTACACATTATTAGTCATGGTAGGTTCTTCATGATTGCTAGAGATGATCTCGTTACGTTTTCCACATATTCTGTATGCAAATGCATAGAGAATTGGGTTCAGGCAGCTATTAATAAAGGTTACTGATGCAAACATGTTGTAGGCAGATTCAAAAAACTGAATTATACCAGGGACCTTTTGTATCATGGCTATTCCAACCACAAGATCAAAAATAAAGTATGGCATCCACAGGGCAAAAAAAGTTATTATGATACCTGTGACCAGTTTAGATGTCCAAGAACTGTTAAAAAATACAACCTTGTTCAACTTTCTGTTCAGACAAATGTATGCACAGGCTGTTATGACGAATGAGCTGAAACCCACAAAGAATTCAGTGATTAAAACAGCCTCTTGTTGAGCTGCACTTGTTGAGTTGTAACATGGAAAGCACATAGTCCGATCCTGCATAACTTTGGTATTTCGAACCACTAAAGCTGGGATGGAGAGGACCATCGACATGACCCACAAGAGGACTAGAAGTCTCTTCTTGAACATGAGACATCTTTGCTGGTGTATGACCTGCATGTAGCGCTGGATGCTCAGAGCAGTGACAGTCAGCAGGCTGCTATGGAGGCTACAATGCACAATAAAGGCCATAATCTTACATGTGGCAATACCCAGGGTCCAGCTATACAGAAGAGTGTAGATCCAAACAGGCAGAGTGACCAAGCACAGCAGGTCGGACATGGCCAGGTTCATCATCAGACACTGGGTCAATCTGGACAGCTGCTGCCAGTTTGGTCTGAGGATTAAAACAGCTATATTTCCAGGGAATCCCACAAGGAAGCACAGGGACAGCAACACTGCAGGAGCAAGATCTTTAGAGCCCGAGGATCTTGGAGGTGCTGTGGTTGAGGAGTTGGAGAAATTAGCAGTGGTCAGGCTCAGCTGGTCCATGTCTGCTACACAGAAGTTTAATGTTACAGTGAGGCTTGTCACTTCTGGTTATGAAACAGGGAACTGGTAAATGTTAAAGTAAACCACAATATATTCTAAAATTACTCACAGTGAGGCTTTGTTTCTCATACATCTTTGGTCAGGTTTGCCGGAGAAGACTCTACTTCTCAGTAAGTGTATTGTTATTTTGTTTGTCTCCATTTTTGACAATTACTGATGTTTTACACATCAGTTACAGAGCTCCAGTACAAATTAAAATCATTGCTTTATTACAGAATGGGTCAAAGTTTCAAAATTAAATTCATCTTGCTGTGCATGTGTGGCAATCCATGGATAAGAATTTGTAATTAGAATAGAAAATAAGTGCTGCAACAACGCCAACCCAAATCTAGTTTGGGAATAGTGCCTATTTACAAGGTACACCCGGAAATCCATGTGGGCAAAGGGGGAGCAACGAGAAAGAGAGTACTTATAAAGTCCACAAGCCCCCACCGCGGGGTGCCAAATAAGCTCACCTATGGCACAGGCCTCAACAGCTGTCTTACCACACATGGTAACTTCTGATATGTTGTCAGCTTAAGTCAGCTCAGTCTGAGTCAACAAGTACACATAGATCTCTGACACACAGCTTATTGTTAACTGAGAGCAACCCAGAAAAGATGCAATGTCACTTCAGATATGCTCAAGGCCAGTTAAAAATGTAAATGTTAAAAACTTAGGTCAATAGCGTCTTGTTGAGTTGAAGATGAATTTAGGTATTGTCTGCATTAAAATGATGTGAACATAAAATTGGTCAGAGAACTGACCCTGAGGCACTCCACGTGACAATAATGAGTGTGGAGAAGTGCGCGTCCAATAGAATAATAAACATTTCTGTCTGTCAGATAAGAACTAAACTTCATCACTGTCCCAGCACCTGATGCCAGCCCAGCGCTATAACCTCTCAACCACAATGTTTTTGTTCACAGTATCAAAACAACTTTCTAATTTTCAGAAATGCTCTGAGCTCTGATACTGTTTAAAACCTAACTGAAACTTTTCAAATAGTGTAGATGGAAACGGCTCAAAACTGTAACATGTTGAAGGTTAGTGTTTTGACACTTCCATTTTGGCACAGTCCCTGTCATTGCCTTTCAGATGCATGTCTGTATCACCTAAACAAAAACAAGTCTATCATTTACCAAAAACACAAAACCAAGGAGTATGACTCATGAGCAAGCATACCACCTTATTAGGCCGAGAGATTGTTAATTTTAAAACATATTTATATATGAACATTATTGCATGATTTTAAGTATAACGCAACCAAGAGTATGATCATGATCTGTAGCACCAAAGAGGACAACATGAGATATCCTGATTTTTGCCTGTCTAATGTTGTGTTGAGGGTTACAACTTATATCATCACTGCGGACATGGCAGATGATGATGATGATATTTATCTACAATGCAGGATGTTGTATGCTCAAGCTCTTATGGGCAAGTTTGGTTATTGTACTGATGATATAAAGTTGATAATGTTTAAATCATATTGTAAACCATTATACACTGCCCACCTCTGGACTCATTACAAAAAAGCTAGTCTCCAAAAACTGCAGGTGGCTTATAATGATGCTTTATGAGTGCTCTTGAGGAGGCTGCGATGGACTAGTGCAACCGAGATGTTTGTCACTGCATGAGTGAAGACTTTGCCAGCTGTACTAAGAACTTTAATGTACAGTTTTATTTGCAGGCTGAATAAGTCAGAAAATGAAATAATAATGTCACTTACAAACATAAGATTCAGTGCAATACGCTATCAGTCTAAGATGTGGAGACACATCTTTTTAAAACATAAATGTTTGTATTGTCACTGTCCTTGTCTGTTTTAAAAATGTACCATGAGTCCGGAATAAAGATGAATTGAATTTTTTTTTTTAATTATTATTTTATTATAATAAAACAGAGGAACTTAACATATTGTATTAATACACTTTTTTTTTTTAAATTAAACTATCTTACAGAATTGCACATAAAAATCGAGACCTGTAAGTCTGCAATGTTTTTTTGATTGATTGTACATTTAATCTTGTTGAAGATTTCTATTTGTCTGACATAGACAACTTGCAAACGCATAGAGAAGTGGATTTATGCTACTGTTGATTAATGTTAAACTTGCAAAAATGTTAAAGTCAGAATAATAAAACCAAACAATCTTCAGGTTGTTACTTAAAAGGCCACCAACAATCACAAGATTAAAAATCAAGTATGGCGTCCACAGTACAAAAAATGTCACTATGATAGTGGTAACAAGCTTGACAGTGGATGGATTGTTGAAAAATACTGCCTGCTTTAGCTTTAGAACAATATAAGCACATGTTGTTATGGTGAATGAGCTTATTCCAAAAAAGCATTCAGCGAGCAACACAGCCACATGTTGTACATCTGAGGAGTACTGTGGAGTACAGCTGATATTTTGCTGATTGATCTGTCGAACCACTAATACAGGGATGGAGAGGACCATTGATATGAGCCACATCAGGACAAGAAGTCTCTTCTTGAATTGGATACATCTCTGTGGGTGCACAACCTGCATGTAGTGCTGGACACTCAGAGCAGTTATGGTTAGCAAGCAACTGTAGAGACCGCAATATACCAGAAATGTCACAATCTTACATCCAACATCACCCAGAGCCCAGCCATAAAGTACATCATAGATCCAAATAGGCAGAGTGACCAAGCACAACAGGTCGGCCAAAGCCAGGTTCATCATCAGACACTGGGTCAGTCTGGACAGCTTAAGTTTTATTTTACTCATAGCATAGTTGAAAGTGCTTTACAGAATAAGAAAGACAAGTAAAAACCTATATGGTTTTCAGGAAGAATGTTCCACTAGTAGCATTTCTCTCTGCTGTTCCATGCTGGTAGAACTATAAAAATATATCATATAAAACAAAAAACACATAAAACCCAAAATAACCAAGTACTCACTGTTACTGACTTTATCTGATAGAGTCATGGTTTTATGCTAACCAAAAATATTGATATATCAGAAACTGAAAGTGATTTAATCTTGTTGGAGGTTTGTAATTTTATGACGTATTCCACCTGCAAATGCATAGAGAAGTGGATTTATGGTGCTGTTGATAAATAGTAAACCTCCAAAAATGTTTAAGCCAGATGGATAAAATGTAACAATCTTCAGGTT
>KN483058.1:106665-157416 GCA_000787095.1 Periophthalmodon schlosseri | reverse complement strand
GCCTATATAATTCACCATAACCATCTATAATGGGGATATTTTGGAAGCCAGCCGTTTGAACGGAGAAGGACGCACAGCCATCTTTGGAGACCTACAAACACAAATACTTTTACTGAAGTATTAGTAGTAGTAGTGGCAGTAGTGGTAGTAGTAGTAGTAGTAGTAGCAGTAGTAGCACTAGCAGTAGTAGTGGCAGTAGCGGTAGTAGCAGTAGAGGTAGTGGTGGCAGCAGTGGCAGTAGTAGCAGCCCTGATAGTAGTAGTGGTAGTAGTGGTAGTAGTAGTAGTAGTAGTAGCAGTAGTAATAGTAGCAGTACTGGCAGTAGCAGCAGTAGCAATAGTGAAAAAACTAGTAGTAGTAGTAATAAAACTAGTAATAGTTGTAGCAGTAGCAGCAGTAGTAGTACACGCAGCAGTAGTAGTAGTAACAGCAGTAGAAGTAGTAGCGGTACTAATCCGTTTGTGAGAAGAAAGTATCAGACAGTCTTTGTTGTCACAAGTGGGACAGGAGCCTCGTGAGAACAGTGACAGTTCACTCTCAAATCCAGGATGTTTCCTCTCAAAATGAAAGACACGTCCTCATAATTAAGGCCTTTTTCTCCCAGTGTCTTATATAACATTATGTAACATGTCACACAGGAAATGGAGTCTGATGGACGATATTTTTCATATGTTTTAATGAGGGTAAAAACTATGTGATATCGACTCACTGTGGCATTAAAAATCTAAACGAAGAAAGTTTAGCAGTATCCGATTTTACAAGAACAGATCTTCAGCAGTGGTGGGAACAGCCCTAGTAGTAGTAGTAGTAGCAGCAGTAATAGTAGTAGTAGCAGTAGTAGTAGTAGTAGTAGTAGTAGTAGTAGTAGTAGTAGTAGTAGTGGTACTAATGTGTATGTAAGAAGAAAGTGTAGCAATACCCAATTTTGCATGGGCAGATCTTCAATGATTTTAGACTTGTTTTGTAAAGCCACACTGCGGAACATTCCTGGTTACGCCCTACACAAGAGCAACTGTCGAATGATACCGAACACGCTCCTTATACTCAACTACACACAGACTCAGATATTTTGCAAGTAGAACGACAGCGGCTAAACCAAATCTCCATGGAAACAAGCAGGTAGCGCCCCCTCCAGGCCAAGTTACAGGTCAGGTCTGTGGAGAGGCCAGCCCGCTCACAGTAAGGTTGCACTTTTTTCAAGGTCTTTTTCATTAGTAACGCGCTGGTAAACACGCTTGTATTTTACTCTAATTAGAAAATGTTCCGCAACAGGGCTTTAATAAGGGCTTTAATAAAAATTCAAATAATAACACGGAAAATTAATCATGCCAGAGATAGACACCACAGTTTCTAGTAGTAGTAGTAGTAGTAGTAGTAGCAGTAGTAGTAGTAGTAGCAGTAGCAGTAGTAGTAGTAGCAGTAATAGTGTAGCAGTAGTAGTAGTAGTAGCGGTAGCAGTAGTAGTAGTCGCAGCAGCAGTAGTAGCAGTAGTAGCGGTAGCAGTAGTAGCAGCAGTAGTAGCAGCAGTAGTAGCAGTAGTAGTAGTCCTAGTAGTAGAAGTAGTAGTAGCAGCAGCAGTAGAAGCGGTAGCAGTGGTAGCAGTAGTAGCGGTAGCAGTAATAGCAGTAATAGTAGTAGCAGTAAAGGTAGCAGTAGTAGTAGTAGTAGCAGCAGTAGCAGTAGTAGCGGTAGCAGTAGTAGCAGTAGCAGTAGCAGTAGTAGTAGTAGCAGTAGTAGTAGTAGTAGCAGTAGTAGTAGTAGCAGTAGCAGTAGCAGTAGTAGTAGTAGCAGTAGTAGTAGTAGCAGTAGAGGTAGCAGTAGTAGTAGCAGTAGTAGCAGCAGTAGTAATAAAACTAGTAATAATTGTAGCAGTAGTAGTACATGCAGTAGTAGTCGAAGTAGTACTGATACTAATATGTATGTAATTTTGCATGGGCAGATCTTTCAACAGTCTTACACTTGCTTAGTAAAGCCGTACCGCGGAACATTCCCGGTTACGCCCTACACAAGAGCAACTGTTGAACGACACCAAACGCTCCCTTAATACTCAGCCTAAAAATTCAAATAACAACACGCCGCTTCTCCTTTTCATTACACAACAACACGACCAAGCGAGGGCACCCGAGGGACCCCCGCGATCAATAATTCATACGCTCATATATTGGACAAACACTAGCACGCCACTGTCAGACTGCTCAATATAACGCTACTGAAATGGAGAGGAAAGCGCCTGCGGCCATCTTGAATAGGCCAATGATCGTTATTCAGCGGTGGTTAATTGCGATCATTCAGGAAAAGACTACAATACGGGCCTCGGCAGACCAATGAAATTAATCGCTTGTTGTTTAAGAAATTAATTACGAATGTGTAATGGAAAAGAAATCCGCGGTATTAGCATTTTGATGGGATGAATTTTCCAAAGCGGAACAGGCGGGAGTGAGGTAGTCCGGGAGAATCCTCATTTTGACGAGGCTCTAATGGAAATTGCCTTTTAACTGACGTATTTAGTGGCGGCAGCGTAATGTCCCTAAGAGTCTCTCGTATTGATTTTGGATGGCGCTTTTCAATAACACTTTTCCCTCATTTACATCATTTCGCAGTCGATATTCAGGGTTACTTTTATCTCCACGTGAGCTCAGCGCGGGAACGTGACATCGCTCCGGTCGCGGCTGCGTTTTTAACACACGATTGGAATAATAAAAACGTTTAAAATCGCTATTTGTCGAGCGTTAGCGCTACCGTTGTGAGCAGGAGTAATGCTAAGAGCTGCGCTGGTAAAATAGTGCAGTTGACAGTTACACAGCATTGTAGTATTAGTGGTTTTGTTTACAGTAAATGAACAGAAAATCTAAAAGTTTTGGAGTAAATTTAACAGGAAAAATACTTTTACACAAGTAATAAATGTGACTTCTGAACTATTACGGCTGGCAGCAGTTGTAGCAGTAACAGTGAATATTATTGACGATCTTGTGAGAATCTACCACCTGCTCGTGTCCGTGGAGATAGTGTTGCTTTAACTGGAATGTTCCGCAGTATGGTATTAAAGGCCAAGTCACGGGGCATCCTTTATAAAGCCGTTCGCACAAAACGAGGTCAGGAAAGTGCGTACGCAGCTCGTCACGTCAAAGTTGGTATTTACAAAAAACAACGTGAACGTGAAACTTTGCGCAGCTCCGCACAAAGTCTGGAGCCGACTTTTCAGAGGCGCGGAGAGAAGAGGGAGCGGCGAGTTTGTTTGGTGGAAGTTTGAAACTGTGTCTTTTTCTGGGGAAATAAAGTCAAAATGAAAACTGATCACTGTGGCCTTTGATGAGATTATGGCTGGACACACGTCTGACCCTCTCCTACGGCTGATCCACGCAGAAGGACGCAGACAAAAGATGATCAAAGAAGCGCTGTGGTCACACGCACAGCACCGCGGCTCCACTGACCCCTCCCTCCTCTCACACACGCACATACACACACACACGCACGCACACATACACACATTGGCTCCATGTTCACCTCTCCTCTCTCTCTCTCTCTCTCTCGTATTCACCTCTCCTCTCTCTCACACACACACACTGGCTCCGTGTTCACCTCTCCTCTCTCTCTCTCTCTCTCTCTCACACACACACGCAGTGGCTCCGTATTCACCTCTCCTCTCTCTCACACACACACACTGGCTCCGTGTTCACCTCTCCTCTCTCTCTCTCTCTCTCTCTCACACACACACGCAGTGGCTCCGTATTCACCTCTCCTCTCTCTCACACACACACACTGGCTCCGTGTTCACCTCTCCTCTCTCTCTCTCTCTCTCTCTCTCTCTCTCTCTCTCACACACAAATTATCGGCTCATGTTTAGGTAAATCTCATTCAGAACTCACTTTGCATTTTCCTTTTATGGTGAAATGGAGGCGTTAAAGGAGCGTGAGGTGAGGTGCGTATGGAGGGTCTTATAAATCCCAATATTTCTTCTTCCGTATAAACTCTTGTAAAAGTGTGCGTCAAAATCTACTCGAAAATGAGGCTCCAGATCTGTGGAGATGCAAACCAGCTTGCGACGAGAAAGCGTGTTTTTCAAAGGTACTATTCGTTCAATTCGATTTTATTAATATAGCGCATTTAAAAGAACTTGAACTGACCAAAGTGCTTCATATAAAAAGTCAACAAAACAAACAGACACACAGATAACACGATACATAGGAAAAGAACAACAAAACACCAAAATATCCTGTGTAGCTAGTATTAAATACCAGGGAGAAGAGGTGGTTTTTCAGTCTTAAACTGCGTTAAAGACTACTTTTTACCAATAAATACATAATAAAATAAATGCTAGAAGTTTAATGTCATATTGTTGAATGTTACAGGCAAAGCAAAAACATCTCCATGGAGACAAGGATTGTATAAAAACGAAAAAAACCCCAAAAAACTACAATCCATCACGTACAGCTGTGGAGTAGTTCTTCCACCTGCTCGTGTTGCCATGTACCATCATCCTTCTTGTTTCCATGGGTGGTTTGAGCGCAGTGCTTTAGCCCATCCCCGCGGGCAGACGCATGACAAACCATTTCAACCTCCTCCATCTACGATGCCTCAGAACTGATGAAGACGGCGGCGGCGACCCTAGCATGATGGCTATTCCCCCCCGCGGGCGCGTCGTAATGGATAGCGCGACGTGCCCGTAGACCTTTGCCCGCATCCTTCACCAGACTGTGGGGGACGGGAGCCGGGCGGCGAGGGCCTTTATTATGATTAGGACTTTCATTTGTTTTGTCCCAAGCCTGAGGTGCAGGTAGATGTTTCAGTGCGGGGGTTTTTTAACAAGCAGTGACAAACAACATCGCGTCCGCAGACTCTCCGGCCGCTTCATCTTGCCGGCCCCGTTTGAACCGGGCCTTAAGGCGGAGGTATTGAAATAGGCATTCCCCTCAGGATGCCGCTCTCAGATAGGGTACTGTCTAATTCTAGAGTCTCTTTGTTATATGGAAGGTGTAGCCACGGGGAGACAGTGCTCTTGTTCCATTAAGGTTGTAATAAATCTGTTCTTTCCGAGGCAGACTGCCACTGTACAGAAGCACCATCAGAATTTGTGTATAAACATTCGGCCTGTTTTGCCAGGAAAGTTCCACACTATGGTAAACGTATCTATGCTCAATGAGACAAGTCACGCCACCAGGTTAAAGGGCCCGTATTACGCTATTTTCTGATCTATATAATTAATCAAAAAACAGACCTGGAGTTGTGTTTTCTTTCATTCACACATGTTTAACACACAAACCCTGTATTTTTACGCTGAGTTCTTCTCTCAAACGGGAAAAAAAAAACAAACACTCTGTTCCACCTTGTGACGTCATGTGGTAATACAGGAAGTGCTCCGCTGTGTTTTTAAACTCCACACACCTTCACTAGAATCATTTGGATCATTTCAGTTCTGGAATTGCCAATCTCTACTGAACTAAAGGTAAAAGGTAGATGTTAACTTGAAAACTACTGCTTCATGACATCACAAGGTGGAACGGAGCATTTTGAGCTTTGGAGATGTAGACAGACTAATAACGAAGGGTTACTCAAACTTGTGTGAACGAAACAAAACACAACTCCAGGTCTGTTTTTGAGGAGGTAGCAACATTATAACATGGCTTAAAGCTCATAAGAGTCAATTTTGTGTAAAATCTGGGTTAAATCAGACCTATTCTCCAAAATCAACTTTTCAGATTTTAACAATGTTATAGCTGTTTCCTTCTCATTTACCATCTTGAAGTTGTGTTTGGAGTGATTCGTCTATGTTTGAGTAATCTTTAATCGCTTATTTTCAAGGCGCCATTTTGCCGATCGAGCCCCGTTTTCACCTCCACCGTTACACGCCCACTGTGACGTACGCAGTTAAAATGTGCAAATTATAACAAAATGATCCACAGGTGTCATAGATTATAACTATAGAACAGACACAAGCACAATAGGTCTGATTTAATCCACTCATCAACCGGAACTCTAAAAGATTTTATGTCTTTAGATTTAAACTGAACAAAGCTTCCTACCTACAAGTTATGGGAGTAAACTGGTTGGAATAAGAATAAAAACGTCTTACCTGAAGTCCCCTTTCACTCAAATCTAGCGAGCGATACCAAACGCTTCACTTTAGTCCAACACCGAAGCTAAGGTGTTGTAGCTAACACAACTTATTCCAGGTCCTCTCACATCTGCATTAAAATCACATTTCCTATTGATTTATAGTGTGTGTGAGCCTCCCCTGTGCTTCCCGCTCTGACATTTCGCGTCACCTCCCAAACAGGATATGAATACATTTCGAAAAATTGCATGATCCTTTGACTCGCGCAATTGATGTTTGTAAAAGATTTGCACAAAGTAAATGTCTTGTATAATAATAAGCCCTGACAAAAGAGAGAATGCATAATTTAAGGAATAATTTATGATCTAACAGTGAAAGTTTGCAGAGTAGCGGCACTTTGAAGCACTGGCTCAACAGACAAATCTCTTTTACTCAAGCGGTTCGCCTTTGAAAACATGAAGTTAAACTACAGTATATGGTTGGAACTAAAAGAAAAACATCTCGACAATTTGAGCAGCAAAATAAAAACGGAACTAAACACTAAATCCATGTTTTCCGCTACTAAACTGTGTATGGCGTGTTAATTGCATCAACTACAATTTTAGTGCTAGCTACGTAAATTTGCAGCTTTCTGGTTAAAAACCTCTAAATTCAAGTTTGTGCTGCCTTAAGTGGCCTCTGCTATTTCAAGTACTTGGTGACATCACGCAAGACTGCCCTATGTGTTTCTGATTACAAACACCTGGCGGCAGGGGCGGAGTTTAAAGTGTGGATACCTGTTGGACAAATCCCGCTGTTCCTTATACCTCCAGAACCCGCCCCTCCTCCCCCCTCGCTGTTTTCTTTTGTCCATAGGCACTGCCCAGTTTAGTAGCTCTATTTGAAATGTGGTTGTGGGCAGAGTTAAAGCGTTTAGTCCCACTTTATGTCATTCCAGTTGAATCATTGTTCCAACAAGTGAATGTACATAAAAAGTACTACTAAAACTTAATATTGTGAAATGCCAACAACAGTAGAAAAATGATACATGGAGCATATTTTAAATTAAATATTTTTACTTTCAGATGAGACTAAATATTGCTATTTTGTATATTACATGTTAGTGTAACTTAAAGGGTCAATTTTACGCTATTTTCTGATCTATGTTATAATGCCGTTTCCTCATCACAAACAGACCTGGAGTTATGTTTTGTTTCATTCACATGTTTAACACACAAACCCTGCACATTTAGGCTGAGTTCTTCTCTCAAACTGAAAACACTCTGCTCCACCTTAAAACAGGAAGTGCTCCACTTTGTTTTTAAACTCCACACACCTTCACTAGAATCATTTGGATGATTTCAGCCCCGGAACTGCCAATCTCTACTGAACAAAAAGTAAAACGTAGCGGTTATCTTGAAAATTATCGCTTCATGACATCACAAGGTGGGGCAGAGCATTTTGAACTTTGGAGATGTAGACAGACTAATAACAAAGGGTTACTCAAACATGTGAATGAAACAAAACACAACTCCAGGTATGTTTTTGAGGAGGTAACAACATTATAACATGGCTTAAAGCTAATAAGAGTAAATTAAGTGTAATACAGGACCTTTAACGCTTAAGCTTAAACATAGATTACATAACAAACCACTGACAACCAATTATAGAACCTATTCTTCCACAAATCACTTGAAACAAAAAGATGAAATATTTCAGAGAGCATAAACTTTCTTGTGTGTTTCCAAGTCTCAATATTTCCAAATAGAGATAGTACATTTTCGAGGTATATGACCGTGACTATTTTCTACAAAAACATCACTTTTGGCAGTTTGCGTTCTTCACAAAAGGTGTCTCTTCATTCAAAACACAATACTGCAAGCTCCATTTGTAAACTTCTGAGTCAGCGCAGGTCAAAACGCTTCGGGCGCTTTCTGCCATTTTGGGGAATATATTCTTTATCTGACATTCACATCTTCCTCGCGCGTTACCCAAAGCAAATAAAACAACCCCGAATCGATCAGCGCACATCAAACGCATGAGGAATCGGATTCTCATTCCAAAAATGTTCATCCAAGCTTGAGTGTGCTGCCAGGTCCTATCATGTAAGATTAGTTTCATATCTCTTGGTTTGATGTGATAAAAACAAAAATCGTTACGCCGCAAGTTTCCGGCAATTTTGCTAAAGAAGACTGCGTTCGTGATGACAGTTGCTCACCAGCATTAGAGCTAAACATGTAACAGTCAGATTTTGAAGTTTTAAGAAGGGGTCATTTCACAGTAACGACATGATAACAGGATGGTAACAGCAGGTGACTTAAGGTGTAAGTATGTGAAATAATGTGGTAATTACTCATGGAAACAGGAAACATCGGTCATGAGACTTTATATCGTGATTAGGGATGCGCCGATACCGATACAGGGATCGAATATCAGCAAAGATACTGAAAGATTTGCTGGATCGGGTATCGTTTCAGCTGATATCCTGGTTGGGCCATAAGCTGGATGTAATGAGACCATTTACAGGCTGATTTTGGCCTAGAAAGTCTCATAAGGTTTGAACTTTTATTCATACAAAGCTGTTCAATCGTTATTTGAAGGAGAAATAACAGTTGCATAACACAATTGGAGCTCTTGTGTAATAAAGAAGTGCCATTTTCAGTCTCTGCTTTGGTTAATATCGGGTATCGGCTGATGCTTAAAGTCAAGGTATCGATATAGGAACCGAAAAAGATAGATCAAAGCATCTCTAATCATGATTAAAGAATATGTAGCTCACATTTCTTCTAGTTCAGGAAAACGCCTTTTTTTATCCATACAGTATTGTAAAAATAAATATTTGTGAAAACTTAGTATGACTTTTTGATGAGAACCTTAAGGAAGAAAATGCATTTGATGATCCCAGGCAATTGTTTCTCTGTCATGGTTCAACATTAGAGTGAAAAAGTGCATTAAGTGGCCTGGGCCAACAGTTCAATCTTATTCATGTTCTTCACTCATGGTTCAAAAGCTTTAATCTGAACGTTAACCAGAAAACACGATTAGCATTTTACTGGTAATACGTAAACACGGCTGCAAAATCTATCCTCGATGACCTTGCTATTGTCGTGCTGTAAAATGCAACCTAAATGTTTTTTCCACAAAAAAATATCCAACTGCCAATCTTTTGTATGAACGCAAGAAAAGTAGTAGCTAAACCCATAGACTGTATATATAAATGGACATAGCTAACCCGATACCCGCCACCACGTTCCAAATAGGAAGTGAGCATGGGCGCGCTTCCAGCTCCATCGACTCAAATTCACTTTCTATTGAAAAACTGTCGCTCCTCTCTCCGTAACTGCTGCTGTCAGACTCGTCATTTTGGTCTTAAAATGCTCGTATTAACCCGCTCTACATGATCCTGGAGTTTTTATTTCACTGTTGTGTCCGTAAATCAAGATATGAAACATCAATAACTGACAAATCCGGCGCCTTCTTTCCCCGAGGTCACTCTTGCTAGTGTTAGCGACAGATTTGACTGACAGTGTTGCTAAACGCCCACTCCGTGCTAAACCAGTGTGGATGGGAAGGGGCGTTACCTTCAACATCCTTGCTCCGGATTGACTCTTTGGTTGCTATGATACTCGTGGTCGGAATTACAAATATGGAACTCGGCTCCAAATTCACCCCTGTAACTGCTCTAGCCTCGACGAGCTTCATTTGACTGGAGCAAACACTATGGGTGACGTCACACTCCATTAGTCCACTTCTTTACACAGTCTATGGCTAAAACCCATTGTACTTGCACACTGACTTTTAATCGTCCTTCCTTAACCCGTATCTCAAGTGCCGCAACAACAAACTGCGCTAGATGTCTTTGAAAGAGGTGTCAAAGTCGAAAGGAACAAAGTGGGGATTGCATTATGTGTAGCTGAGAGCGCTGGGGGCGGAGGAGGCTCGTGAAGCGTTCGGAGACAGGAGGAAGTCGCGCACATTTAAAAGCTTTTCATTGAGTATCGCAGGTCGCCGCTATTAGCCCGTGGCCAATGAGGCGGCTCACCTCCGGGCCAAACGACTTTAGTGGGCGGTGGGCAAGGAGAGCGGGTCAAGCACATAAAAAGCAACTCTGTCAGTAGCACTATGCGGCATTGGAAGCCATTTTAATACAGAACCACTTTAATTGAATTGAAAAGTACTTACCGGCAAATGTACCCACACGTTTTAGCATTTATAATAATTTCTCATACTTATCTCGCTCAAGGCTTTAAAGTGTTATGAAGTCTTGGTCTGATTTTAGGTTTATTTGAAGTAATAGAAACAACACTTCAGCAGAAACAGCAGTCGTTTTCAAAGATACGACATTCAAGGCGATATTTATTGAGTAACTTTGCTTCTTGTGCAAGTTCTAAAATGTTGGCAATGGAAGATATTAGACCGAAGCCTGGACTAAACTAGGACCAAACCAGGGCAAATATTAACACACCCTAAATATATCCTTTCATGAGTTAAAGGTACAGTATGTAACTATCTGAAGGAGGTACATCACCTGCAGGATTCCATGGGAGTAGAAAGTTAAAACCATACTTTGGAAAATTCTCCATGGAGATACAAACGTTTTATGACAGACTTTTTAGACTGATTGTAGCCAAAGGAATATTTTCATGGAAACAAGCAGGAGACCCTCCTCTAGGCCAAATAAGAGGCAGGTTTGTGGAGACGCAAGCCCGCTCTGATTAAGGACACAGATTGTTGTACGTTTCTCAGGGCGATAAAATTTGTTTATGTTTTGGCTAAATGTTTTGTACTGTGGCAACTTTTTAACATTTTTAACCATGTTGTAGCTGTTTCCATCTCTTGAAGTTGTGTTTGGAGTGATTCATGCATGTTTGAGCCAACCTTTAATCGCTTATTTTCAAGACGCCATATTGCAGATCAATAACTGTTTTCACCGACACCGCTACACGGCCACTGTGACGTACTTATTTCGTTCTCCAATTTTATTTTCTTATTCTGTGATACGTTCAGGATTTGGCAGCGTTGCGTAGTGATTTTGGTACAATTTTTTTTTAAATCTGCTCTCGCTAGTGTGCAGCGTTGCGTAGTGATTTTGGTACAATTTTTTTTTAAATCTGCTGCTCGCTAGTGTGATGTGCAGCTATCCATAGGAGGGGCCGATAGCTCCGCGGCTCTTTGTTGTGATGACGTTTACGGCGACGTCCGATCCCATTGGGCACCGTAGTTTTCTAACGTAGAAGCGAGCTGACTCGTTTTAGATGATATTGTGATTTAAAATGTGCAAATTACAACATAATGATCATAGATTATAACTATACAGCACACACAACCACAAAAGGTCTGCTTTAAAGGGCCTTAAATGTGCCAAAAAGTAATTCCAACTTCGTAGTATCAATGCTCCATTATGAACCCAATCACTACTTTTACCACAGTACTGCAAATATTATTATTACCACCTCACTGCCATCGCTGTACTTAAATTAATCACTCACTGCTACTGATAACATTATGCTAAAAATCCTGAATACATCTTTCACTCCCCCATTCACCAGCCACCCAGCACATTCCCAACCGTTTCAATACGGAGTCATTTTACGAGATTTGAAACATACCCACACGTTTCAGAAGCCTAATTTACAATAATCGTGCTTGATCTCCTCCCTACTTATCTCACTCAAGTCATTACGCCGTGAAAAAGGGCTACATCAGTTGGAATATCAACGTTAAGAAAGGGGTTTTATTTTAGGCTGCGTGTATAGATCTGGTCCTCCTTCAATCCTCTCCGTTGCCCCGCGAGGATCCTGCCGCGTGATTGGCTCAGACAGGCGTATCAGCCACACAGCGGTGACACGGTCTCTATTATGTGCAGAGGGACTGAGGGGACGGAGGATATGAGGAGGTCAGACACAGCACGGTTTGGAGAGCTGATGCCGTTTCAGTTGCTTTGTATTTCTGTGTGGATTTGTGAAAGAGGTTTATCGATATGACTGGGTTCAAGTAGAGGGGGAAGAAATAGGTACGTGTTCGTATTCATGAAGACGTTAATGCGTTATAGTCCGAACAGGTTCATCTGGTCTTCCGTTAATTTATTTTAATAGATTATTTTTTTGTTTTCATACGTGACCGCTTCGATTGCTCACGAACGATCTTCCTCAGAGTGGTCACGAAACGGAAATTTGCCCACGGGACTGTAAACCGGGACGAGGGGGCTTTTTCACTCTCTCACACCTGGGATACTGTCCTGAAGAAGTCGGACTGTAGATGGCGCTGTCCTCCTGTCTCCGATGGTAGGAAGACAGCGCCAAAACCTGTTTAAATCAGCTGACCAGACACGTCGCAGTAACATTACGTGGCCACTCTGAAAACGAACTAAACCTTGATCTGGAAAAAGAATCTATTCAAATATGTTAAAGCTTTGTCTGGAATGTTCCACAGTATAGCATTAAACTGATCTCTCTACATGAAGACAAGGTGATGCCACGAGGTCCAGTTACAGGTCAGATTTGTGGAAGGGTGAACCCGCTCGCAGTAAGAATATGTTTTCCAATGTAAATGAATACGCCAGGGCTGGACGCCAAAAATAATTTATAGCGATCAATTATTTTGTTGTGCCTTAACACGGGTCACGTGTATCAAAGACCCCTGCTCCGTCTGTGAGCCGCTACACTCCTTTTCCTCTCTCTCTCTCCTCAGCACATACACACACATTAGTCTCTCTGTCTCTCTCTCCCTCTCTGTCTCCTCAGCAGACACACACACACACACACATTAGTCTCCCCCTCTCCTCAGCACACACACACAAGTCTCTCTCTCTCTTCTCAGCACATACACACACATTAGTCTCTCTGTCTCTCTCTCCCTCTCTGTCTCCTCAGCAGACACACACACACACACATTAGTCTCTCCCTCTCCTCAGCACACACACACAAGTCTCTCTCTCTCTTCTCAGCACATACACACACATTAGTCTCTCTCTCTCTTTCCCCCCTATCTCTCCTCCCATACACACACACACACACACGCACACACTAGTCTCTCCCTCTCCTCAGCACATACACACACATTAGTCTCTCTCTCTCTCTCTCTCTCTCTTCAGCACATACCCACCCATTAGTCTCTCTCTCTCCTCTGCACATACACAGACATTAGTCTCTCTCTCTCCTCAGCACACACACACTAGTCTCTCTCTCTCCTCAGCACACACGCACACACACATTAGCTGGCTGGCCCGCTGTGTCTGTGCTCTGGACACGAGGAAGCGAGCTGTGCTGTGCAGACAGCACTACAGAGACGAGTGTAAGCTCTGTCTGAGTTTTTAAACTTTCCAAAAAGAGTCCATGATCTCAGAAAGACGGCCACTAAAGTCTGCAAACTGAGAGTGACGCTAAATACAAGATTAAAGAGATCTATCAGGGGCAGTATGCGGAGTTTACAGCATGTGTCCATCATGTTTAATGTATTTTCTGGACTATCGCACTTTTTTTCATAGTTTGTCCGGGGGTGCGACTTATACTCAGTTGCGACTTATATGTGAAATTATTAAAATATATAATTTCACATCTTCGTTATTGTCACACTGACAACCACACGAGGGCGCTCTAGGCTTGTGTATCAGGATCTACTACGCAGCGCTTCATCTACCTCCGGAGTTGGCGGAGTTGTTCAGAAGTGACACCGAGGATGAAGAATTCAATGGATTTAGTGATTTGGAGTGAGATCAAGAGTTTGGTAAACTTGTTAGCTTGTTTTTTATGCTTTAGTCTGATTAACTGTTAATATCTTACGTTAAAATACCAGACACGTGTTCAGTTCGTTGTCTGTGCTTCATGTAGCTGAATAAATATAAATGTGTTACATTAGCGTGATGTACTGATATTCAGCCTGTTGTTCTCTATTTTATTATTGTTATTACTATAACTTGCCTTTAAAGATAAAATGTCTGTTCTTGGTCTCGGATTTTGTAAAATAAATTTCCCCAAAAAATGTGAATTATACTCCAGTGCAACTTATATATGTTTTTTTCTTCATTATTATATATGTTTTGGCTGGTGCGACTTATACTCCAGAGCGACTTATCCAGAAAATAAGGTACTCTAAAAACTATACAGAGATATTCATGTTTAGTTAGCAGAGAGCTGTTTTGAATTAGGAATGCACCAGAACTGAACCAGGACTAAACGAGGACTTAATAGGATGACTGGCTCTTACCAGATCTGATTAGGACTAAAGCAGGACTAAACCAGGACTCTAGCAGCCTTCTATTAGCTTCATAGTGAGTGCAAAGGAGCAGCAGACTAGAAACTTTTGATTTCTATAGGTTCAGATTCAAAAGGTTAAATAACATTCCAACCCTATATTTGAATGTAGACATAAAATAAAACAGACTAATACTGAGACTTGATATTATTTGGATTCAAGTCAAAACAGCAAAGCACCAGGTGAAGAGCTGTTGAGACACAAACAAAGGTGAACCATTCCAAACTGCGCTCCACCTGTTTTTGCATCATCAATATTAGCTCATTGATTAAATTAGCATAACAAATCCAAAACCTTCCTGGAGCATGGTATCCCCCCTGACCTCTGCAGATGGCCGGTCCCCTGTGGTCAGCACCTGGCCGCCAACGCTCTGCTCCAAATCTCCCGAAGCCGAGAAAACGCCAGACTAAATAAATGAGGACAAAAGTAGCGGAGACTGTATCAGGAGCCGAACAAAAGGCTTGAAGCGACACCAATTTAATGATAAAGAATGTTATTAGCTGGAATGAGTTTTCTGTGTAAGTGCTTTGTTAATAACGAATTATTGCTGCAAATGAAAAAAAAAAAACAAAAAAACAAAAAACACTCCACTATTGCCATCATTACAGCAATATGAAAATGTATTTGGCAAATAAACAAAAACATGGCATTGTTTTTGTATGTGACTAAAAATACAATCAAAATACAACAGACAAAACTCTGATTAGAGCTGTTTTTATGTGTTGTTCAAGGACGTTTTTGAACCCGGCAATTTCCGATGATCTTCCAAGTAAGATTTTTACAATACAACTCTAATCTATATATGTGTCTAGACGTAGCATTGTTTTGATGTCTGCAGTGTGGAAGTCAATGGTGTAAATTGTAGAGAAAGAATTTAGACAGTGTTCATCTCAGTCCTGATGTGAACCTGCTTTGGTCCTGCTTTGGTCCTGGTCTAGTCCTGGTCTAGTCCTGATCTATTCCTGGTTTAGTCCTGGTCTAGTCCTGGTCTAGTCCTGGTTCTGGGTTTAGTCTAAGATTAATCCCAACTTGGATGTTGTTTGTGTAGTTAAAAAAAGTTGTAGAGAAAGAATTTAGACAGTGTTCATCCCAGTCCTAATGTGAACCTGGTTTGGTCCTAGTTTGGTCCTGGTCTAGTTTGGTCTAGTCCTGGTCTAGTCCTGGTTCTGGGTTTAGTCTAAGATTAGTCCCAACTTGGATGTTGTTTGTGTAGTAAAAAAAAAAAAGATTTTCTGTTGTTTTATATGTTTTATAACTTTAATTTCAGAGGTTAATTAGAACTTTTTCCTTGGCAGGTATGAAAAAAAGAGAAGAGAAAGTATAAGTAGATTTCTGAATAAAATTCGTAAGTATTAAAATTATTTGTGGTATTTTTTTCTATATACATCTAATCTGTATTTCTAGTATTTACACTAGTGCTGTCACAATATAAAAATTGTCAATTTTGATACTAAGGAATAGACTAATACTACAGATTCTGATACCAATATGATAATAAAACAACACTATTTACTTAGACAATAGAATGTGATTTTCAACATTAAATGGTAGTACTTTCTTTTATCCTTATATCTGTGTAATCCCCCAGTCGTCCAGTAGGTTCCATAGTGGTTCTGATACAGCTCAAGATCATTCTAAAGCTTCAGGAAAGGTTAATTTCTGTCCTGTGAATGTGACTGTTTTAGGATCGATACTTGTTCAAATGAGTATCTAGTTTCGATACTAGTTTTAGTATTGATTAGTATCTTATTCTCAAAACTTCTGGCAACAATTTACACCAATACAGTGAGCTCTTCCTGTACAAATAATGCAAACCATACGATACCATACAACAAGACGTTTAAAGCAGAACTATTGTGCTTGTGTCTGCTCTATATTTATAATCTATGACACTTGTGGATCATTATGTTATAATTTACACATTTTAAATCACAATATTCATCTATAACGACTTAATAAAAGAAACAACCTAACATGTGTGAATGAAACAAAACACAATTCCAGCTGTTTTTGATGAGGCAACAGCATTATAATATGGCTTAATGCTCACAAGAGTCAATTATTAAAATAGGACCTTTAAATCGCGATATTCATCTAAAACTATTAAATAAACATCATCACAACAAAGAGCCATGCTGCTGACGGCACCTCCGATGGATAGCTGCACATCACACTAGTGAGTAGTGGATCCTACAAGTATCACCAACTAAGAAAATAAAATTGTAGAATGAAATAAGTACGCGCAGTGGGTGTGTACCGATATTGCAGAAAACAGGGGTTGATCGGTAAAATGGCGATTAAAGATTGCTCAAACATGCACGAAACACTCCAAAAACAACTTAAATGAGAAGGAAACAACTATAACATGGTTAAACGTTCTGAAAAGTCTATTTTGTAGATAGGTCTTAAACAAAGAACAGCAGGGATCCACACACGAGCTGGAATGAGGTAACACACAGCGCAATTTCTAAACTTATATAATGCACCCGCACATGTATATTGCATATGGCTCTACTTCACTACTAGAAAACACATCCTCGAAATGCCCTGGGAACTGCTCTGTAGAAATAGTGGTATGTTGAGCTGTATCCAGGTACAGTAAAAACTCCAGCATGGCCTTGGACATTTTTATTGCTCTTTCTACACACTTTTGTGGCTCCCAGGTTTTCGCGGTGCTCAGGAGGAGAAGGTAAAAGTCCATTCCAAAACGTCTTGAGGGAAATGGCACCACGGACAACAGCACAAACACCTCAAGCGCCCTCCCACAACTGCTCGTGTCACTGTAGCGCAATAATAACACATAGGAGCTGGACGTGATACAGGGAAAGTGAAATCTATACATAGACTATACTGACCACTACTACTACTAGCCCACAATAATAACACATAGGAGCTGGACGTGATACAATGAAAGTGAAATCTATACATAGAAATCTGTGCAATCCCTCAGTTGTCCAGGTCTGATCCATAGCAAAAAAAAAAAAAAATCTGTCCAACTGGACAAAATGTTGTAGGAGTGAAGATGTTTTGCTGCTCCTCCAAAGCTGCTTCTTCAGTTCTGGTCAGATTTCTTCTCTCTTCAGATAGAGACAAGGCAGTGTCCACCAGTGATCTGACCAGAACTGAAGAAGCGGCTTGGACGAGCAGCCAAACGTCTTCACTCCTAAAACACCTATTGTTTACAGTTTCTGTTTGTAGGCTAGGTCTATTGTGCTACCCTAAGTGTGCACTGTGCCTGAGTCCTACTTAGCATAGTCATTCAAGCCCCTAATGAGTGATTTCACACCTATTAGCATCCTGTACATACATGTATCCCGAATATAACTGGGCGTATTTTTGGGCTACATTTTTAAGTATATCTACAGCCCTATTCTGCAGGATTAGCGTTACCTGGGGTCCTCTGGTAAAATGTAATAATTACAAGCGTAGTCTATGTTTCTAGGCCCGTGCAAATCGTCCATGTTTGTAAAAATGTCTGGAACACTTCTGTCCAATTTTACCTCTTGTAATTCTGCAAACTCAAAGCTCCACAGGTGATTCTAGTCCTGTGTGAAGGCTCATGTCTGTAAACTGGTCTGCTTTTTGTGCGTTCATTTATATTTGTATTGGTTGCAGCCATAGACTAGGCGGCGATTAGCAACGCTGTCAATCAAACCTGTTGCTAACGTTAGCGGGAGAGACCTCGGGGAAAGAAGGCGTCTGATTTGTCTGTTATTAATGTTCATATCTTGATTCACAGACAAAATGGCGAAATAAAAACACCAGGATCATGTAGAGCGGGTTAATATGAACAATTTGAGACCAAAATGACGAGGCTCACTGCAGCAGTTACAAAGAGGGGTGACAGTTTTTCAATGTGAAGTGATATGGAACCAGAGTCGATGGAGTTGACGCGGTGGCTAGCATGTTAGCTATGTCCATTTATATACACAGTCTATGGAATGCACACAGAAAACACAGATGTCGTGGGGTAATTTCAATTTTACAGACGTCCCGAGGTAAAACTAACCCCGTGAGAAGAGGGCGAAACTTGATTTTTTTACTCTTTTTTTTTTACTCTTACTCTTTTTATTATTCAGGTGTGGTAAAATCTTTGAAATGACGTCAGTGCAAATCTACTGTCAAATGGGGTGTTATTAAAAGCTCCCCTGGGAGATGGTAGTAGAAAGCTCCGTGGGGCGAGACAAAAAGTAGCTGTGAAGGCTGGTATGACTCAAAGTATTCAATATTTTTCATAACTATTTTAAAGACAGTGTTGTTTAAGGCATCCAGGTGTATTTAAGCATTATAAAGGTGAATGGTGTTTATAGCTATAAGCAAGAGATGCACATGTACGGGGCTCCGCAAATGGCAAGAGGCCCCCAAGTCTGACTTAAAAGACTTGTTCTTAAAAGACATGTTTTTCGTATTGTTCTGATTTAAAAAATGTATTTATTTTAAAGATATGTAAAGTTATATCATTATGTCAGTATGTCATTGTTTAAGTACTATGGGTGATTACATTATAACCGTCCAGTTTTAGAGGCTTAGAATTAAAGATTAGAATTATGAGAGTATAATGAGAGTCTACTCCACTTCATTTTTTAACAGAACTGAAAAGTAAAAGTATTTCTCATTATTGTTTGAGACCTGCTGAAAAGGCTGAGGGGTTTATTTTTTTTAACGCATTTGTAGTTTGAGCAAACAAAAAATACACAAAGAAAAACGGTTAGAAAAAAAGATTGATTCAATTGTTTCTGTTGAACAAAATTTGGCACAAATATTCATCAAAATCAAACATTTGCAGCTTCATTAGATCTCAAAATCTGCGCAAAATACTTTGACTTTTTACTCTTTAAGGACATTTTTAAACAGGTGCTTTTTCATGTGATAGTTTTACTTGAGGACTTTCTTGCTCTGATATCTGTATTTTTACTTGGGTAACAAAACTGAGTACTTCGTTCACCGCTGGCATTGCATTACTGTTCCATTGTTTATGTGTTACGTAGTTCTCCCACGGTATGTTAACTTATAGACGAGCTGTAGACTGGCCAATCTAAAAACACTTCCTTGTAGAGATCATGTTTTGAATTCTTACTCCTTTCCGTATTGCATTTACATGTTGACTCATAGGTGTTCTTGGGACCGTGTCAGTCTGAGAAGATTTGGTTTCTAATTATAGATTCTTACCGCCATGTTGTTTGGTTGGATGTGTCGGGGGTAGATTTTCTGAGTCAAACCCGGAGGTGGGTTGGTGTGTCGGGGGTGGAGGTGGGGGGGGTGTCTTTTTGGTGAAAGCTAGTGCCATTTTCTACTTCCGATTCCCTGGCGACGCTGTGGCAGATGGATCTCCGAAACCTGCCGACACAGACACAGAGACACGGAGCTGTTAAAACAACCGGTGGACCAGCGTGGTACAACCCAAACCCCGGGGACAACCGGCTCCACTTGTGCGGGTCCGGTTGTCCTCGCTAATGAGCTACGAGTCTGATTTTTCAACGCTTGAGTGACGGCTTAGAGGGGATTTTTAAACACGAAAAAAGCAATATTTTCCATTTCAATTTTTGTTTGTTGGTGGAAAATAAGAGTAATCTTGAGAAACTGTTGAACCATGGGGTCAGGACACATTGGTGTGGTTCCATTTTTATGAAAAGTCTTGTGTTAGCTCCTTGGGGAGGTTTTTGTTCGCCGACCCCCAGCTTTGACCTCCCCATTGACAGAGATGAGCTGTAGCACAATTTCTCTGCAGGATCGGCTAAAGCTGATAATTTTCTTATTAATGCCTCTTGCTCAAATTAGGATTATATTTGCTAAACTGTGAGGGACTGGTTGTTGTAACTAAACACTTTGCAAAACTGAACAATATTAGCCTTTTGGTAAATCGTCACATTTTTATACAGAGCTTTTCCACCTTCAAGTCACTCAAAGAGCTTTACATCAAGAAACCACTCACCCATTCACACACACATTCATACACCAGTGTACACAGACACTGGGGGTGAAGTGGGTTAAGTGTCTTGCCCAAGGACACGACGACAGCATTCATTTGTGGGAGCTGGAATCGTACCGCCAACCTGTGGGACTGTGGATCTGACCACTCTACCAATGATGTTTAGTCGGATCAGTGGACAAGTGCTCTACCAACTGAGCTGCTGTCGCCCATATTCATTTCAAGATTTGCATAAAATAAAAAAATATATATATAAACAAAGGACAGTCCAAGTATATCTTGGGCAGATCATCACTGTGGACATGGCAGATAATGATATTTGATGATATTTACAGACACTTGAGGATGTTGTGGCTCAAGCTAATACTCTTATGTTCAAGTTTGGTTCATGTTCTGATGATGTAAAGTTGATGTTGTTTAAATCATATTGTTCACCACGATACACTGCCCACCTCTGGACTCATTACAAAAAAGCCAGTCTCCAAAGGCTGCAGGCGGCTTATAATGACGCTTTACATGTGGCTCTTGAGGAGGTCACAATGAACTAGTGCGAGATGTTTGTCCCTGCACGAGTGAACACTTTGCTGTACTAAGAACTTTAATGTGCAGTTTTATTTGCAGCTGAATAAGTCAGAAAATGAAATAATAATGTCACTCACAAACATAAGATTCAGTGAATCTGCTTCAGTCCAAGATGTGGAGACACTGGTGCGGTCGTCTTTTTAAAACATAAATGTTTACTGTTTGTATTGTCACTGTCCTGTCTGTTTTAAATATGGACCAAGAATCCGGAATAAAGATTAACTGAATTGAACTGAATTTTTTTTTTTTTTTTTTTGCAAATTGTAGACATTCTTGAACTGTAACATTTGAACTGGAGTCCTGAGACCAAAGCATTGTATTATTACCACTGCATGATGAGATCAGCACCTTGGCATAGGTTGGTCATTTCTCAATGTGCATATTCATTTAATTTAAAAAAGCACTATGTAACTTTTGTGGTGGAGGGTTAGAAGATGCTTGTCTCCATGGAGATGTTATTGCTTTGAATGCTCAGCTGTATGGCACTAAATGTTTCTTGCATCTAAGTGTTTTATATTGCTTGAACTTATATAATTACAGTGACTGGGCTCACTTCTCACCTGCTCTAACCTGTCATTTTGTCTGCTTGTTTTCTTGGAACATTCCAGGTATGGAATGAATGTAACATTACCATGGAGACAGTGGGATTAAACACCTAAACTCCGCCCACAACCACATTTCAAATAGAGCTGCTAAACTGAGCAGTATCTGGAGGACTAAAGAAAAGAGTGAGGAAGGAGGAGGGGTGGGAGCTAGAAGTGTAAGGAACTGTGTGATTGGTCCAACAGGCATCCACGCTTCAGACTCCACCCCTGTAGCCAGGTGTTTGTGATCAGAAACACCTGGCTGTAATCAGGGCAGTCCTAAGTGATGTCACCAGCTACTTGAAATTACAGAGGCCACTGAAGGAAACACACAAGCTGAGATGAAGTTCAAAGTGTAACAGTAGATAATGCTACACCCTAAAAAATGCTGGGTTATTTTTTCTACCCAGTTACTGGCTTAGGGCTGTTGGGTCACTTTTTTGAGTTATTTTTACAGAATTGGATTGTTTTGCTTAACCCAAACGCTGGGTCAACAGGTTGAGTCATAGTTGGGTCATTTCTAATGGCACATAATGATAAATCGCTGGGTAGGTTAGACGAAGGTGGGAAAATGTCAAATCTTCTCAAACAACCCAGTGAAATGGGTCAAATACAGACACAGACAGCCATTACCCAACTCTGATCTAGAGAAACATCTGAATAAAGGTATTTCTACATGTTTTATTACTTTATCCTTGTGATTTTATCTGAAACTTTCTCCAATTTAATAATTTTGTGTCAGTTCACGTTAACGTCATTACTGAATAAACGTTTGACTTGTGTTTAACTGTTACTAACTACCTGCTTTAATAAATACATTAACAACATTGTGTTTTTATTCAGGATCTGAATGTGTCTGACGTGAGTCCACACAATTTGGGTGAGATTTTATATTTCTCCGGCTCCATTTGTCACGGAGGAAGATTTGATCTGTTTGTATATTTGACTTGTCTCTGTTCGCCCCTCACAGTCGAGTCTCCAGCAGACTGCGCCGAGAGCTCAACCCTAAACCTTCTGTTGAATCACAAATGCAAGTGTTACGTTAAATATTATGTTTTATGAAGTCCTTGTTGAAGAAATGTCAGCAGATATATGTGACCTGTAAACACGGCTATTTCTCTTTGTTCACACAGTTGAATCTCCTGCGACTGAAGCTCCCGAATCTGAGAGAAACCAACTGAGCACTTAGGCTGGTGTCTCTGCACAAGGACAAGTACGAACTACAAAATGCACCACAGAAATGAACATTTTACTGCTGCTTATTAAGTGCTGCTGTTAATGCTGTGACGTGTGTGATGTTTTGAATGCATTGATTTATACTAGTTAAACAGAACTCAGAATTGGGTAGAAAAAATACCCAAAAACCCACACTGCTGGATCAGAAAAACCCAGAGCTGCGTTGGTCCAATACTGACCCAGCGATGGGTTATTCATTTACACAGGTTGGGTTATTTATTTTATTTTATTTTTTAATTCTTTATAAGTATTTTACAATGATGGGTCTATCTATTTCCCCTTTTTAATACACATTACCATCAATTCAACACAGATGGAACAAAAGGGAGTGACCATAAATTGCACATTATTTATTGATTTACTTACATTCTCAATGTAAAATTGGGCCTTTTTAGGTTGGGTTATATTTAAACTCGCATTTTTTAGTGTGTATTAAAACACCATATACACAGTTTAGTATAAAAATAGTGGATTTGGTGTTTAGTTCCACTTTAATAAGAAAACTTGTGAAAAGCTTTTGCAAACCTTGAATACAACAGTGGCAGGTACATCGTAACAAAAGTTTGAAAGAGCTTTTGGCTAATACGATGAATAGAACAGATTAGTATTGTGGACTAGTCTAAATATGCAGTATTAAAAGTACTTCTAGTGGCTTTTAGTCCATTGTGTGTCCGCTCACAGTTGAACGAGAGCACATCTTCATCACTGTCTTCATCAAGGAGCTTACATGGCTCATTCAAAGTGATCTGGTGATTGAAGCGTATTGTGTGCTGAGGGTCGGGTACAGCAGGTGTCTGACTACTACACTGAGATAAGAGTGATTTGTAAATGAAAGATTTGGGGCTTTCTCAGTCTAAAGTTTAATGGAAAGAGTTTTTTGCTGTATAAATTATGTATTGACCACTCAATTCCACTCTTATGTATGCAAAGAACATTTATTTCTGCCACAAGGTCAGGCCGGGCAGATGGTTCGCAAGTTGAACTGGAATGAACTGATTCGGAGTGCTACATTAATCTAAAAAAGACACAACTTTTCTCTTTTTGAACCAAAGTGGTGAAGTGGGCTCAGCATTAGCACACCAATCAGAGGGTTTGCGGTTTGTTTCCATGGACAAAGTTCTAAGTTAGTCATTAGCGGAGGGTTCGGCACCTGCTAGTCTCCATGGAGATGTTATCGGTTTGTTTGGAATGCTCCACAGTCTGGCTATCAACTTCTCTATTGCCATGGAGACAAGCGGGTGACACCGCCAGCCCAGTTACAGTTCGGTTCTGTAGAGATGCGAGCGCCCTTACGGTAAGAAAGCAAGATAAGCAGTGGTGGAAGAAGTACTCAGTTTTGTAAGTTAAGGAAAGTACAGATACCAGAGCAAAAAAAAAATCAAGTAAAAGTATCACATAAAAAAATCTACTTAATAAAAGTATTTCACACAGATTTCGAGGTCTAATAAAGCTTCAAATGTAGTGATTTTGATAAACATTTGTGCCAAATTTGGTTCAACAGAAACAATTTAATCGCTTGTTTTTTCTTAGCTGTTTTTATTTGTATATTTTTGTTTGCAGATACTCAACATTTGTACGCAAGTTTATTACTTTACTTTAGTACTTTTACTTTGTTACATTCCACCACTGAAGATAAGCTTAATGCTGTACTGTGGAACATTCCAGCCAAAGCAATGCATCGCTCACAACAACTTTAACCCATTTTATTTAAGATTAAGCAGCTGTTTGTGGGGAAAAAAGTCAAATAAATATTGTCTACGAAGGAGGAGCAAGGCAAAAGAGCTTACACCATTTTTCATGTTCATAAAAAGATTTTTGCTTCAATCAGTTCACGAAATTGTTATTCTTATTCGTCAACTTTCCAGAAAACGTTTGCTCACATAACCCCTCGTCAACCTCTCGAAAGAAAGTTACATGAAGCTTCTTTAAACTAACCGGACAGAATTTGGGATTAAACTTAAATCACCTTCGCCTTGATCCCTGGTAGACGACATCCATCCATATCCCTTTAAGTCGTCTTCTTCTTCTGGGCTGTAGAACGTCTCAACAACAAGAGCCTTTAATTTAATTACCCTCCCTCTTTGCGGTGGTAATTGTTTGTGACAAGACAGGACTGGGAGTGTGACAGGGTAAATGATATGGTGCCGAGTAATTAATGCCTTTTGTAATTGGACTGGAAGCTCTATAGGGTTACGTTCGAACGGCTGCGTCTACTTCTCCTTAAGGGATTTTCAAGGCTCTGGTGAATTGAGGTGGTGGAATTGTGAGATTTGTAGGGCTGCGGTCGACGAAAGAACTTCTTGGTTGACTGTTCAGCCGATTGATTGGCCAACAAAAAAAGGGGGCGTGGCAAATGGTTCGAAGTTTGGCGGTTCAAATCCCGATCTCGACATAAACATCATTGGGAGAGCGGTCAGACCCACGGGTTGGTGCGATTCCAGCTCCAACAGATGAATGCTGTCATTGTGTCCTTGGGCAAAACGCTTAACCCACCTCGCCCCCAGTGTGTGCGTACCCCAGGTGTATGAATGTGTGTGAATGGGTGAGTGGTTCCTTGATGGAAAGTGCTTTGAGTGGCTTGAAGGTGGAAAAAGCGCTATAAAAAAACGTGACCATTTATGATTTATATACGTGAGCCAAACTGCACTACACAAAAACTGCAAAAACACCTACACAGAAAAAAGTACGAGGAAAGAATGTACTTATATAAAGACAGAGTAAACTTGTAAATCATGAGTTTAAAGGTCCTGTATTACACAAAACAGACTCTTGAGAGGTTTAAGCCATGTTATAACGTTGTTAACTCAAAAACAGACCTGGAGTTGTGTTTTGTTCCATTCACACATGTTTGAGTAACACTTTATTATTAGTCTGTCTACATCTCCAAAGCTCAAAATGCTCTGTTCCACCTTGTGATGCCATGAAGGGGTAGTTTTCAAGTTAACAGCTAACTATTACCTTTAGTTCAGCAGAGACTGGCAATTCCAGGGCTGGAATCATCCAAATGATTTTAGTGAAAGTGTATGGAGTTTCAAAACACAGTGGAGCACTTCCTGTATTACCACATGACATCACAAGGTGGAACAGAGTGGAAACTCAGCCTAAATATGCAGGGTTTGTGTTAAACATGTGAATGAAACAAAAACACAACTCCAGGTCTGTTTGTGATGAACATAGAGCAGAAAATAGCGTAAAATGAGCCCCTTAATCTGCCGTTTTACATATAAACACAAAAAAGTACCAAATCTGCAGCTAACTCACACACTCACCAACTTCTCCTTTGTGCTGTTGTCCCGTATAAATCCACATAATCTAAAATCGACTAAGACGCCATCGACCGATTAATCGACTTACGGACTAAAGGCCTACAGCTCTAGAGATTTGCGTATCCTGTCTGAGCCCACACACCTGCATAGCGAGGCTGTGCGCTGGCGACTGGCTTGTTTGTGATAACCCGAGGGAACGGCGAGCTCAGAGGAGATACGGAGGTAAGGCTCTGGCTGTGCTGCTGTGCTTTTGTTTAATTACAGCTTTCCACATCAAGGCGCCTTTGAAAAATGTTATATATTTAAATGAGCTTTGTAGTTACAGAATGAGGGCGAGGAAAGTGAATGCGCAATGTTATTAGGAATTCTATGAGTGTTGCGTTTTAAATCGAAGCGTAACGTTCTAACTAACTTTTTTATGGATAACTAATGTAAAGGTAAATGTGCAGAACCACACAGTGATGGAAAAAATACTTTGAAAATGTATTTAGTTACAGAATACTGAATACCCAATTAAAATGTAGTGCTGTACTCTGAATACTTTTACACCAAGTTGCATTTAAATTATAATATAAAAAATATGACATATAGGTCTAATTACAGTTGTATTTTTGTTGTTATGCATTCGTTTATTTCTAATTCGAAAGGAAAAAAAACCCCAAATGTACGCACTGCACGAGCTGTGTTTTCTTCATTCTCACTAATACTGCGCAGTTCAAAGCCAAAATTACATGATAAAGTACCACCAAGTATTTCTTTTAGTTTCAGAAAGTAACAGGTATTCTGAATATTCTGAATACTGGAATGCAGGTACCGTATTTTACAGACTATAAGGATGATGCATAATAATGAAGAAAAAACATATATAAGTCGCACTGGACTATAAGTCGCATTTTTTGGGGATATTTATTTTACAAAATGCGAGAACAGAACAGACATTTTATCTTTAGTCTTTAAAGGCAAGTTATAATAAAATAAAATAGGAGAACAACAGGCTGAATAGCAGCACAGCAGGCTAACGTAACACATTTATATTTATTCAGCTACATGAAGCATATTACGGTATTTTCTGATCTATGTTTTAATGTTTCCTCGTCACAAACAGACCTGGAGTGTTTTGTTTCATTCACACGTTTAACACACAAACCCTGCATATTTAGACTGAGTTCTTCTCACAAGCAGAAAACACTCTGTTGATGTCTAGTGATGTCATGTGTTGATACAGGAAGTGCTCCACTGTGTTTTTAAACTCTACACACCTTCACTAGAATCATTTGGATTATTTCAGCCTTGAATTTCAACTCTCTACTGAACAAAAGGTAAAAGGAGCTGTTAACTTTGGAGATGCAGACGGACTTATAAACCAGGATTACTCAAACATCTCCAAATCTTAAAATGCTCTGTTCCACCTTGTGATGTCATGAAGCAGTAGTTTTCAAGTTAACCTTTTGTTTAGTAGAGATTGGGGTCTGTGTGTTAAACATGTGTGAATGAAACACAACTCCAGGTATGTTTTTGACGAGGAAACAAGATTATAACATAGATCAGAAAATAGTGTAATATTTAAATGAAGCCAATCGTCGACCATCACAACTTCCCAACATGCAAATCTTTCCACATTTGATGGACAAAATCTGTCAAAACGTTTTGAAACCGAACCTATATCACTTTCAACTTTCAATTGACCTTGCAATCTTGAATCCTCTGCCGGAGATTTGCCGATAATCACTGGACTAGAAGCTCCATCACGATTACATTGCGAGACGCTGCCACTTTTATCAGGCTCCCCCTCATATCTCCCCTGTGTAACAGCAGACTGCTACAGATTCTAATCCCAAGTGGGCCGGGCGACGGGATTTTGTACTATGAATAGCCGCTGTCCGTTTCTTTAATACGGCACCAATCCTTTCTTCCCGGCCGTAATAAGACAATAGACAGGACTTAAGCTTAACAAGGGCGCGCGCCAAACGAAACCTGCGATAACGAGGATCCTGACAGACAGCGGAGGTACAAGGAGGTAGGAGACTCGAAGCTACCTCTCTCATTACCAGCATCTCACCTCGCGCTTCCAAAAAACCTTACCGGGAAAATATATGCCATGCTACCGCCTTCCGCTATAGAGAATGATTTGACGACGCTAGCTAGCAGCTTGTTTTCCAATTTTGACGACGCATTAAAACACGGTGACAGCAGAACTTAACGGATCAAATGGCGTGCGTAATGTGCCAAGCCTCTCGCACTTCACAGCGGTATGATAAGATAAAACATCACAGAACAAATGGTGCTATATTTTATTCAACACGTATATTTTGTTGGCTGCGGTGAGCTCACTGGTACTGCGTGGGAGTGGGGAGTATGTGGAGAACAATTGCTCAGTACAGTGCTTATTGCAACAGCGTGTACTCAAAACTTTTAGACAGGACAACAACTTAAGCGCTTGCAGTTTACGTTTTGCTCGGTTTGAGGGCAAAAGTGTAGACAGATATGCAGTGTAAAGAAAGGAAGACTGAATAACTACAGTATCAGTTTTGTTAAGGCATAAACTCTAAAAGGTGCATGTAGTTTGTCTGGTGAGGGGTCGGCCACCTACGACGGAGTATAAGAGTCACATTAAAAAAAATTATGAATGAAGTCGTAACATTTCGACATTAAAGTTTGACAAGAATAAAGTTGTCATTTTAAACTCGTAATCAAAGTAAAGACGTAATTTTATTAAGATTTAGTGGCTGACATCAATATCAATACCTCCTTAATGGGCATTTATCTCAGCTTTTCATTCACCCAAGTCCCATTTTTTTGCAGTCTGTTCACTTTGATTTGTCGACCCCTAAATCGTTAAATGTCAACTTTATTTTTGGTAAAATGATATCTTTTTTTGGCTACGACTTTAATGTCGAAATGTTAAAACTTTATTTTCAAAGCGGCCGAATAATTTATTTTGTCAATGTGACCCTTATACGCTGTCAGAGCCACCTGCTTGTAACCATGGAGATGTAATTTATTTGCCTGATATGTTCCACGGTATGGCATTAATCTTCTCTATCTTGCTTTGATCTACTATACAGGTGTTTATATTGCTAAATAAATACCTTGAAAAACATGAATCTTTACTATGAGCAGGTTTGCCTCCCCACAGATCTGACCTGTAACTTGGCCTGGTGGCGGCATCTGGTTGTTTCCATGGAGATAGATACGTTTATTGCCATACAGTGGAGCATTTTCTGACAAAGCAAATACACAGTACCTTTGAACATAAAAAAGATTTGTAGCCTTCTCAGTCGCTTATAGCTTCTCTCTGACTTAAGCTTTAGGTAGAACAAGACAAAATCCAAGACAACACTTTTCCTTTACTATACAAAAGACGTTTAATCTGGGCCCCCGTTTTATCTCCCAGAATTCAGATGGGCGTGACATAAACATGTGAATAAGCCAATCAGAGAAGCACATAGTCCATCCGTATAAAAAAAAAAAAATGGCTACAAACACATAAAGTCTGGATTTGTCCAAAACTGGGCTCCCCTGTTTCCCATCCATCACTAAAATAAAATAACCCAATTATACGGCTTTGTTTGAGTTTGGCCTGAGACCGAGTGGAGGAGATGGTGACAGAACTAAGATTCTCTGTACAGAATATCCAGACAGTTCCAGTCTGGCTGCCAGTCTACATCAAAGTGTTCCTCCTTGATATATATGGCCAAAAATACTGGCTAGAAACATTCAAATCAGTTCTAGATTCAGTTAATGAACTTCCAACATCCATCCCCATGACAGAGGTTCCATCTCAAACCAATAAGCCGCCTCTTGTTGCGCGCAGAACGAGCCTTGTTTGTTTGATGGCAGCGTGTCAAAATCCACAAAGGCGTTGGTGAGAATGTCAGCGATCAGCACTCCACCATCTTGGTTTCGGTTTCTGCCAGCCCCACAATGGTCCGCTCTGCTTGGGACTGAAAAATCGGGTCTCTCAGCAGGATGGGCCCTGGGATGGCTCTGCTTCTGCTCCATTGGCACACAAATGGACCAATCTGTCTGTGCACAAACATTGAGGGGGTTAATAGGATGTTCACCTTGGGGATGCCAAACTGAGAAAGCGCCCAGTGGGAAATGTCCAAAGTCCCCCCCATGGGTCCCCCGCCGAACTGCTCCTGATGCATGGGGACTCTGAGCATTAAACTTTAATGGTCCAAGAGCTATTCTGCTACATTTGTTCAAGTTAAACTACACACTTTTATTGAAAGAGATTCCATTAGAAGAAGAGAGTTTAAAAAGCACTTTTGTATCTCTGTTCTGTCATTTAAAGTGGTAGTTTAGTCCTGATTTGTTTTGGTTCCGTATACGGTTTTGTTCAATTGTAGACCTTAAGCTTCTTAGTACCGTATATATAATGATATGTTAATGGAACACATACATTAATTGAGAGTGAATTCGCCTCTGCACAGATCTGACCTGTAACTTGGTCTGTTGGAGTCACCTGCTTATCTTCATGGACATATACAGTAAGTTTAATGCCATACTGTCAAACATTCCAAGCGCAGTAACTGCATCTCCATGGAGACAGTAGAAAAGTTACACAGTGCGCCTTTTATGTAAAACAAAAAGAAAAAATAAGACGTAGGTTAAAGGTCCTGTAATATGTAAAATTGACTCTTGTGAGCTTTATCCCTGTAGCGTCGGATGCTATGGCCGCCGATAGATTCGCAGTTGCGGAATTTCCATTACCGTAACTCCGCAACTAATTGTTTGATCATGTAAATCAAACGGCATCTCTCAAAAATGACCAATCAGAGCACAGGTGTCGCCAGGATTCTCCCAGGCAGTGCTGAGGCATCACTCTGGGGACACTCGCATTAGTAGTGGAAGTATCAGTTTATCGACATTTTGGACATGTTTTCAAAGATACATTCATTTTTATAATTTTTCTTCTACTTACACACTTATTTGATGCATCAAAGGAAAAATAAGGATGGATATGTAAAATAGAGGTCTGTTTTTTTATGGCTAAAAAAAGAAAAAAAGTCTAGGGGAGCTATAATGGTCTATAATGTGCTCAGTCCTTAAAGGGTTAAAAGTTATTAAGAGGAGCTATAATGGTCTATAATGTGCTCAGTCCTTAAAGGGTTAAAATGTTATAATGATGTTACCTCCTCAAAAACAGACCTGAAGTTGTGTTTTGTTTCATTCACACATGTTTGAGTAACCCTTTATTATTAGTCTGTCTACATCTCCAAAGCTCAAAATGCTCTGCTCCACGTTGTGATGTCATGAAGCGGTAGTTTGTAACAGACCGTTTTCTGTTTGAGAGAAGAACTCAGTCTAAATATGCAGGTTTGTGTGCGAAACATGTGTGAATGAAACAAAACACAACTCCAGGTCTGTTTTTTTGACGAGGAAACAACATTATACAACAAGTACACATTAAAATTGTTATCATTTATTTAACAATTTGTCAAAGTAGTTATTTTTTAAAAAAACGAATGATCTTTTCTACCACGCTATTTACATACAGTTCCATTAGAAGCTGTTTCAAAGCAAGGCTGTTGCTAAGATTTAATTAGTTTCCTTGTGGCAGTATTTATCTTACGTAGGAATCTCTGACATTTGCCACCAACAGCTGAAGTATATACACAACTAATGACTACAGCTAGAACCGAGATCAAACATGAAGATAATAGCGTGCATCATTTCAAGTAGTCAAAACAAACCATTTTATGATTAGTTCTACACTCACCTTTGGAAGGAGAGATACGGGTACGAGTTTAGCTTGGCGGCGTTGTTTGTGGGTTGAGGTGGATCATTACTCAAAAACAAGGTGCCTATCTTTGCATCGACTGAGACTGAAGCCAAAGAAAAGAGTCAGGAGCAATGAGACAAAGGGAGATTGATGAGCTCACGACTTTGTATCACAAGAACTCAGAAGACCTCAGTGTGGCTACAGAGAGTGGCAAGCTGTTGTTTGCGATCTCTACTCCAACTTTATTCTAACTTTTTAAATGGTAAGAAGACATTAAAACAGCAAATGTACTACTTACAAATGATAAATGGCGGCGCTTTTCCACCTTCAAGGCACTCAAAGCTCTTTACATCTCACCCATTCATACACCAGGGTACGGAGACACAGGGGGGCGAGGTGGGGATAAGCATCTTGCCCAAGGACACGACGATAGCATTCATCTGTGGGAGCTGGAATCGCACCGGTCAGTGGATCTGACCGCTCAACCAATGATGTTTACGTCGAGAGCGGGATTCGAACCGCCAACCTTCGGATCAGTGGACAAACGCTCTACCAACTGAGCAACAAAACGGCAACAAAATCGCCCAAAAGTGTTAGGAAAGAAAAATGAGAAACTGATTTGACATTGGCCAAAATGTCATAAAAAAACTGACAAAACAGTGATTTATGAAATATATTTTTTCATGTTACGGTCCACGGCCCATTTGTGACGTAACCTCCAGTGTTCTCTTTGCCCTTTGTTTCTGTGCATGCAAAATTCTGTTTGTGAGTCTCGGATCCTTATGCCCGACTTACGCCCGGACTCTCGTTGGTCAAAGCTGTTCCTGCGTTGGGTCGGACAGGCGCCTTCCCGCTCCGCCAATCCCGGGAGTTCCACCTGATCCATTAAAACAGCCTGTCCGCTGCCGGCTCGAGGTGCGATATGTAACTTTTCTAGCGGAGGTGAAGGTACAGTTTAGCTCTGTGGAGAGGCGAATGCGCTCACAGAAAGATCGCATGTTTTCCAAGGCCCTTTCTTAGCACTAAAACAGCTGCTACTGATCAGGCGCAAGGAAGATACGCAAGTAGGGTGACAGTAGCTCAATTGGTAGAATGTTTATCCACTGATCTGAAGGTTAGCGGTTTGAATCCCACTCTCAACATAAATATCATTGGTAGAACAGTCAGATCCACTGACCCACAGATTGGCGGTGCAATTCTATCTCCCACAGATGAATGCTGTTGAGTGAGTGGTTCCTTGATGTAAAATGCTTTGAGTGTCTTGAAGGTGGAAAAGCGCTATATAAAAATGTGACCATGACCAGTTACATAGTGCACCTTTAAATACCAAATATACTCATGAAAAAATACAACATTTTTTTTTATAGTTTGCCTTTTTGAGTGAACGCTTTTTTGGTTATTTTTGTGATCTATTTTCCACCTCACTGCCGAACTGCGTGCAGGTTAAACACTTGTACAGGTGGTCACAATGTTCTGGATCATTTTGGACAGCCCTGCCCGACCTCACTTATTTCCCTGAGTTGGGTGAATGGCGCTCCCCGTGTCGTCAGTTGTACGATCAGGGGCAGATTTGAGATAAAAGGCGGGTGATTGTCCTGCCGCGACCTGGGACAGTGTAAATGTGTTTGGAGGAGAGATACCATCTGCCTGGGCAAATGAAACACAAGCTCCCGCACTCCGCTGGTTTACACACAGCGCAGCGCCACAACCAGGACAGCACGGACGACTGGTTCAGGTGCACTTTCCGTGAAACTTTGGCGTTGTTTACACGATCTGATCATTATCGGATTTCACGTAAACAGAGACATCCGAAGTGAGTAATCTGATTCTGATTGTTGACAAAGAAAATTATGCAAAAGAGGTCAAACTAAAGTGGCAAAGACGCAAATGAAACAAAACATAAACGGTAAATGGTCAACTTTTTATACAGCGCTTTTCCACCTTCAAGGCCCTCAAAGCGCTTTACATGAAGAAACCACTCACCCATCCACACGCATATTCATACACAAGTGTGCGCAGACACTGGGGGCGAGTGGGTTAAGGTGTCTTGCCCAAGGACACAACAACAGTATTCATCTGTAGGAGCTGGAATCACACCAACAACCTGTGGGTCAGTGGATCAGACTGCTCAACCAATGATGTTTACATCGACAGTGGGATTCGAGCCGCCAAACTTCAGATCAGTGGACAAACACTCAACCAACTGAGTAATTTTAAAATGCGTTGTACTCTGACTTCTAAATACAATTGTCTGATTAACAGACTCATGTGACCAGGTGTTGATGGTCTGATTGACATACACCAATAATCAGATTTAATTACAGAGTCTGATTATTCTAATTATCTGATTTTTACTGTCCATTAATGTAAAAATATGTTTTACATTTTAGACAACATTATCCACAGGTAGTATTTGGTTAAAGCCATAATCTCAGTGTGAAGTTTCAAATAAAGAGGAAAATGTAAACTTGATGTGTTATTTATACAGTTTTTAAGTGTTTTGAGGTCATTTGTTATTGATTTATGTGCATTGTTTTTCATTTTATTCCTTTTATCATTTTAAGCTTAACGTGAAACTACGCCCTGGGGTAGATTCACTCCACGCTCGTAGCTTACCACCACCGAGTGTGGAGTGAATGAATAATGCTCTGTAAACAGTCTAAGTGTTCAGAAAGTGCTATATAAATCTGATGCATTATTATTAGTATTTGTATTAGTATTAGATGGTAGTAGCAGTAGCAGTAGTAGAAGTAGTAAGAGTAGCAATAGTAGTAGCAGTAAAACGAGCGTTAAGACAGCTGCAGTACATCCAGAACGCTGCTGCTCGGGTACTGACTAGAACCAGGAAGTACTTCAGACATGCGTCCTGTGCTCAGGTCTGTGGCTCCTGTGGCTCAGAGAATAGACTTTAAAGCAGCTCTGCTTGTTACAAGTCTCTCCAGGGCCCAGCACCAAAGAACATCTCCCACATGTTAGAGTCACATGAACCATATCACACTCTGAGGACTTCAGCGACCCGCCTCCTGCTGGTGCCCAGAGCCAGGACTGAACATGGGGGATCAGCGTTTCAGTTTTCTGCAGCTAAAACCTGGAACATTCTTCCTGAAGATGTGAGACAGGCCTCTACTTTGACAATGTTTAAATCCAGGCTCCAAACGGTTCTGTTTAGCTGTGCATATGACTAAAAGGTTTTATTCTGCACTTTTCTTCTTTAATGTTCTTTTTATGATGATTATTTATGATTATTTATGTTTTGATTGGTTGTATTGTGATTTTAATGTCTTTCTTATTCTGTAAAGCACTTTGAATTAGTTTGTGTACAAATTGTGCTATACAAATAAACTTGCCTTGCCAGTGGTAGTAGTAGCAGTAGTAGTAGCAGTAGCAGTAGCAGTAGTAGTAGTAGTGGCAATGATAGGAGTAGTAGCTATTAGTTTGCAATTACTTCTACAAAGCCAAAACCTAATATATTTTAACATGACAAAAAGTTTGAAGGCAACATCACACATACACACACCAGTGACAGTTAAACACCACGCGTATTACTGAACGCATTATAAACTAAATTCCCTCCACTTTAGAGAGAACAAAAAGTTCCGTATCAACGTGACATCTGTAGCAGTTTGCTGCGTGCGACTGCTGTTTTGTTGTCTCAAATTAAAACCAATTAATTACAGCCAAAGAACGACGTCAGTTACAAATTAAACCGTCAACGAGTGGAGTTTTACCGTTGACAAGTATAGCGCAGGTTTAACATTTTGAGATGAAATTTTAAAAGCCCGTTTTGAAATAGCGGCATCATTGTGTCATTAATATAAATATATCTGCGAGTTGCAGGGAGGAGTGGGCGTCATGGCGGTGTCACTAAACGCTCTTTAGTCAAACGCGTGAGGCCGTATATCTTTGCCCCCAGCCTTATGCGTTCTTCCGTATCCGCCAGTGTCGTCAACGCATTCAAGCCCGTATTAACATTTAAATAGAACTGTCCAAGGTTGTACTGCGCATCGCAAAATGTATTTCTTTGTAAAAATCATTCAAACGCGACGTGTTTGATAAATTAATCTGTTCTACTGGTAAGTAATCAAGATTTGCTTTGTGCCTTTTTGTGTGGCATGTTCAATAAGCCATTCAGAGGAGATTAAAGGACCCACTCGCTCCAAAGACCGGAACGCGGCAAGAAAAGAAGAGTTCGAAAATAGCTCGAAATCTTACAAATCAACAAACTTTAAAAGAATCATTTTGGCAGTGCGGTTTGTAGGCCTGTCACGATAGCAAATTTTGAAGTTTGTTATATTGTTATTGTATAGACGATAAACGAAACTGATTTATGCCACTGACATAATAACCCAAGAGCAGATTTAAACCACAACACTATTCTAAATCTACAATATTGTTAAAAAATCATGAGCCTCAATAAATAAACAGCAGAATGAAACACTTTAGTTCTTAGTTTGCATCTGTAATGAGTCATAGAAGGGATTTATTCATTTTTTATGGCTTAAATCTTATCCTATAGCCAAAAAAATAACCAAAAAATTCCCAGCAGTGCCAAGAAAAAGTACACACAATAAAACTGACACCTCCCCAAAAAAGTTCCAGGTTTCATATACTGAACGATAAGTCGATATAGTAATGATCTTGACAAGCCTAGTTGTTTGTATGTTTTGGGTAAAGTATAAAGTATAAAATATAAAATGATGAAACTGTCAAAATATTTAAATACAAAATTGATCACCGACAAAATTTGAGATTGTTTTGTGATTTCATTTGTAATTTCTATCTATAAATAATTTCTATATTACACAAAATTGACTCTTGTGAGCTTTAAGCCATGTTATAATGTTGTTACCTCCTCAAAAACAGACCTAGAGTTGTGTTTTGTTTCATTCAGTTGTTTGAGTAACACTTTACTATTAGTCTTTCTACATCTCCTAAGCTCAAAATGCTCTGTTTCACCTTGTGATGTCATGAACATTAACAGCTCCTTTTACCTTTAGTTCTATTCACAAAGGAAATTCCAGGGCTGAAATTATCCAAAAATAGTGAAGGTGTATGGAGTTTAAAAACACAGTGGAGCACTTCCTGTATTACCACGTGACATCACAAGGTGGAACAGAGTGTTTTCCATATGAGAAAAGAACTCAGTCTAAATATGTAGTGTTTGTGTGTTAAAACGTGTGAGCGAAACAAAACTAAACTCCAGGTCTGTTTGTGATGAGGGAACAACATTAGAACATATATCATAAAACTGTGTAATATGGGCCCTTTAAACACATCCGGGAGCATAAACATTTTAGAGACGACTGAATAATGAACAGCTAAAGTAATACAAGAATCACTTTTTTTTATGAAGGTATTTTCCAAGGTCTAAACTACAGGGTTAGTACATTTTGTTTCCATAGAAAACACGATGTTGTCATTTGAAAAGGGCATTCTATAACCCAAATGATTGCAGGCTTTGCGATTTGATTATTGCAACATTTTGATTTGATTGGCATTTAAGGCGCTGTACGTGATTTTTACTGTCTTAAAAATGTGAAAAACAGAAATAGTTCATTTTAAACAGTTTGCAGAGGTCAGAAGTTATTCCTCACTTACCTTAAGCATTCCAACCCTCCTAATTATTCACAGCAATGAGTTTATAAGCGCTTTTTACAGCTTTTTGAGGCCAGTGTGGCGTTTTTCCTGTCACGGTAATTGTAACAACAACTAGCATGCTAACCGTACACTTCCAGATCTGAATAAAAAGCTTTCTAATTAGATGCATTAGACAGTACGGTAAAGGGTCACATTTTTATACAGCGCTTTTCCACCTTCAAGGCACGAGCGCTTTACATCAAGGAACCTCACCCATTCACACACACATTCATACACCAGTGCACGCAGACACTGGGGGCGAGGTGGGTTAAGTGTCTTGCCCAAGGACACAACGACAGCATCCATCTGTGGGAGCTGGAATCGCATCGCCAACCTGTGGATCAGTGGATTTGACCGCTCTACCAATGATGTTCACACTCAACCAGTGATGTTTACGGTGGGTTAAGTGTCTTGCCTAAGGACTCAACGACAACATTCAACTGTGGGAGCAGAAGTCAAACCATCAACCTTCACGAGCATTGGACAAACACTCAATATAAGAACAATATAAGTCAGCTGTACTGTAGGCGACAGCAGCTCAGTTGGTAAGAAGCTTTTCAGGTCATTATTATTATTATTATTATTATATTTTTTATGTATGTCTCATTTCTGTTCTGTGCAGCTGGTCTGTAGTTTGTTGTTTTATGTGTGTTGGGGGGGTAATTTTGTTATTTGGAAAAGAAACGTCACACAATACAAGTACTGTACACTTCACTGATACTTTGCCTGATAAAAAGACCTTTGAAAGAAAATATCTGTACTGGGGCGAGACAAATTTTGCTCAAATACATGGAGAAAATCCAGTAGAGGCCCTTTTATTCATGCAAAACAATAAAACATAAAATATATATTGCATGAACCACGTCAGCCAACAAAACACAGCACCTTTTATAAATATACCATCATTTATTTACATACAATCTTTTATGACACTGTTTAATGTGACCTCCAGACATGAATCTAATTTTGCAGCACTTTTGCAGCAATATACACAATTTCCAGCCCCCCTTCACTTTTCATATGTTGGACTCTGAGGCGGAAAAGACCTGTTCGTGCATTAGCAGTAGCCTTGAGGAGAAAGCCATGCAAATCAGCCACACTCGAGAAATGATTCACAATTGAATTAGGTACAAATAGTTGGAAATTGCTTTTTCATTGTGATCAAATGCTTTTTAATTGGCAAACACAGGAGTGAAAACAGTCTGATTCTCCAGAGGGGGAACCTGATTAGATATTTGTGGTCCATTTTATCTTTCATTAACGCATTCCAATTATAGATGTAATTAGGATTCAGATTGGGAATAGCCATCAACATCTCCTCATCTCCGGAAATTTGAATTTAAGATTGGCAAAACAGGTAGCCATGTTTAACACTGAGGGAAAATTTGATGTAATTATAAACGCGTGTCTTCACCACGCTACTTTGCATTTGAAAAACAGATACGATGATGAATGCGAGATTTCCGAGCGCGGCGAAACACTGACGCTGCCTCTCCCATTAAGCGTAATTCCATCATGGCTGACAGATTCCAAACAGCGGATTATGGTTGTAATCATCAAGAGAATGATACAAGGAACACATTTGGAGAACATGCCGTCCGCTACGGTTTCAAAGATGTGTTTCTAACTGTAATCGGAGCGGAGATGCAAAACGGGGATGGGATAAAACGTAGTTAAAAAAAAAAAAAAAAAAAAAAATACATGGATGCTTCTGTAGAGCAGAATGGAAGATGAAAATCAATGCCAAAACCTTCTCGAGCTTCACCATGGAGCAGTTGTTGAATCGATGTTTGTCTGAGCGTGCGCTAGTGTGATATAAGTCGTCTGGAAGGGAGGAGGGATATTAAAGGGACTATATTATGCTACATTTTGGAGCTCTTAACCATGTTGTAATGTTGTACGCTCATAAACATATCAGGTTGTGTTTTGCATTTTTCGGTAATCCTGTATGTGTACTTTGTCTCCATCTCCAGAACTCAAAGTACACGCCTACTTCTCTTTACGCTACATGAGTAAACAGTCTCCTTGTTGATCCTCATTTTTTGTAGTCCATAAATCCTCACCAAACCTATTCTGATCATGTCCAAATTGGCTATTTTAAAAGGTCCTATACTGCAAAACTGACTCTTGTGAGCTTTAAGCCATGTAATGTTCTCATCAAAAACATACCCAGAGTTGTGTTTTGTTTCATTCACACATGTTTGAGTAACACTTTATTATTAGTCTGTACATCTCCAAAGCTCAAAATGTATGTAGTGGGAGTAACACTTTATTATTAGTCTGTACATCTCCAAAGCTCAAAATGTCATGTAGTGGTAGTTTTCATGTTAACAGCCACCTTTTACATTTAGTTCAGTAGAGATTGGCAGTTCCAGGGCTGAAATCATCCAAATGATGCTAGTGAAGGTGTGTGGAGTTTAAAAAAACAGCGGAGCACTTCCTGTACTACACAACATCACAAGGTGGAACAGAGTGTTTTCTGTTTGAGAGAAGAAGTCAGCCCAAATATTCAGGGTCTGTATGTTAAACAACAAAACAAAACTCCAGGTATGTTTTTGATGAGGAAACAACATTATAATATAGATCAGGAAATAGAGTAATGTGGGCCCTTTAATCAGTGTACAAAGTGTTGAACCAGCGAGCTCATACAAACTACTTTTTATTCCAATAAGGCTGCAGATACAGGCCTACTGCCATCTGCTGGTGCTTTTTATAACTACATTTTGTGATTTACATTTGGAGGTATTGTCTCTACATCATTGTGAGTTGTACTAAAAGAAACACCAAGGTTATGGTGGACACAGCAGTATACAAAAAGATGATTGATCAAATAGTTCCTTCAATGAACCTGAACGTGCTTTCACCACACTGCATTCCAGAGTTTGCAGTTATAAAAGTAATACTTCTAATTGTTCCATTTCTCCCATAATACCACAATTTAGAAATCATGTATGGTAGCTCCCTAGGAACAAACTGTTCTCTGGTTTAGAAGCCAGTCCTTGAAATAGACCTGTTTTTTTGAAAGTTGAAATTCAAATGACCCAATTACCATATTTTCCAGACTATAAGTAGCTCCGGAGTATAAGTCACACCAGCCAAAAAATGCACAATAATGAAGAAAAAAACATGTATAAGTCACACTGGACTATAAGTCGCATTTTTGGGGAAATTTATTTTACAAAATCCAAGACCAAGAACAGACATTTTATCTTTAAAGGCAAGTTATAATAATAACAATAAAATAGAGAACAACAGGCTGAATAGCAGCACATCACGCTAACGTAACACATTTATATTTATTCAGCTACATGAAGCACAGACAACGAACTGAACACGTGTCTGGTGTGTTAACGTAAGATATTAACAGTTCATCAGACTAAAGCATAAAAAACAAGCTAACAAGTTTACCAAACTCTCGATCTCACTCCAAATCACTAAATTCATTGAATTCTTCATACTCGGTGTCACTGCTGAACAACTCCACCAACTCCGGAGGCAGATGAAGCGTCGCGTAGTAGATACTGGTACAAGCCTAGAGCGCCCTCACGCCGCTGTCAGTGTGGCAGTAACGAAGATGTGAAATTATATATTTTAATAATTTCACATATAAGTCGCATCTGAGTATAAGTCGCACCCCCGGCCAAACTATGAAAAAAAGTGCAACTTATAGTCCAGAAAATACGGTACTCAGTTTATATAAAACATATATAGTAAAATATTTGCCCCAAACTAAGTACAAGTATTGCTTCTGTAGATAGTTCTCCTTGCCATTTCAAAACAGTTACAAGATGGCTCCTTAAAGGTCCTATATTAAGCTAAATTGAGTTCTGTGAACTTTTAGCCACGTTAGAATGTTGTTACCTCCTCAAAAACATACCTGGAGTTGTGCTTTGTTACATTCTCACATGTTTGAATAACACTTTATTATTACTCTGTCTGCATCTCCATAGTTCAAAATGCTCTGCTCCACCTTGTGATGTCATTGCAAGTATGGTGACTTCAAACTGATAAAGACCCAAGTACTCAGTTTACAAAATATATATAGTAAAATATCTTCCCCAAATAGTATTGCTTCTGTAGCTAGTTCTCTTGGTCATTTCAAAACAGCTTCAAGATGGCTCCTTAAACTGCAACTACAGCCTTTATTTCAATGTGTGAGTCCCATTTTGTTCCACTGCATTTGACACTATATCCATGTGTTCAAATGTGTTTTTTCTGTGCTGACGAGAACAGAAATAATGCCGCTTTTGTCACAGGTTTGGTGTTTTTCGGGTTTTTTTTCAGTTTAAACGTGCTATTTGAAAGCTGTGAATCCCTGTCTCGTGTCTCCGTAGCTGTCTCTGCTGCTGGTAATGAACTGCATATCGCCGCCGCCGCCCTCCTTTGTCATGCCAAACGCGGAGATCTCACTTTATCTTCAGCGTTCGCCAAATAAATTGCCCGGCGCGAGTAAAAGACAAGCAATTGTGCGGTCGGCGAGGTTGTGTTTGTTGTTCATCTAGTCCGGGACTCCTTATAATGGTTCGTGTTTACCGTGTTGGAGATCCTTGGTGACTTCCCTGGAAACGCCGCGAAATCCGTTTTGCCCTCCCAAAGTTAAACATGCAAAGTGTTTGTTTCTATAATTCGGAGTGTTTGCCAGAACCAAACGTGCGCACACACAGATAAAAGCCAGGGGAGGCTCTCGGGGGGAACCAAAGCCGCTGTTGTGTTCACTTTGCATCATCAAATCCAATCTAAGGCGAGCATCAAGTTTTACAAGTTATTTCAAACAGTATTACAACAGAATTACCATTTGGCTTATTTTGGGAAAGGGAAAAATCCAAATGAGGTTGTCGGATGAGTATTGAGATCACAAATGTATTTTATTTTCAAATCAGGATTCAGTTCACAGAGCATGTTTTAACCACATCTAGGGGCATTTGCATTTGAGAGAAGACTGAAATACGAACTGCTAAACTAATGCATTTCAGAACATGTTGGTAAAAGTCTGAGCTTCCATCCATAAAAAGACAAGATGTTTTGTTTTATCACATGGTCTTTAGGATTTAAAAATTGCAACGATTTAAATAGCAATTTTTATTTAAGGTGGGGGTCTCTTTGTGGGTGTTTTTAACCTGCTTGTCTCCATGGAGATCTTATTGCTTTAAGAACTTTACTCAGTGTAGCATTAAACTTTCTATCTTGTTTTTATTGACAAAAAAATTCTCGGAAAAACATACCTTCTCACTGCGAGTGGGGTCACCTCTCCACAGATCTGACCTGTAACTTGGCCTGGTGAAGTCACTTGCTTGTCTACATGGACAAGTTTAAAGCTACACAGCAGAACATTGCAGGGAAAGCAGAAATATCTCTATGGAGACAAGCCCTCCATTAGAAAAGTTAACTTGCCGTTATGGCAAAATACTAAAATAATCTGTTTATGTATGGTTTTTTTTTTTGTTTTTTTTTGCATATTAGGAACAATAATTTCTCTTGAAAACTTGTAATTAAATCCGTCTTTAATTTATCCCACATGGAGTAAGAATTCCTTGGACCATATCGGCAAAATGTCACAATAAATAATAATATGCCAACTTGTATGAAACATATCTGGGTTGGAAAACATGCAAATTAGCATGTGGAAAAGCGTTCACTCTCGGCCCGGACTTCATCAAGCTGCCATTCCACCAGAAACCAAGAAGAAAGGCATGCTGGGTAGTTGAGTAACAAAAATGCAAAAACTTATCAGCCGCATACGCACATGGACGGGGGAAATCCAATTTAATTTAACACACCAAATGGAAAGTTATTTTTAGATAGGGTATTTAGTCATTTCTGTATGCAAATGAGACTATTAAAACAAGTTAGGAGCCGAAATAGTATTATGGGATGGATTTGTGGGTCAAAGTTGGAGGGAGTGCTATTATGTTGCTACGGAAACTCGGCTGCTCGGTTCTTTCATCATTCTCTCATTTGCCAAGTTGGGCGAATGTGTGTTTATTTCCATATAAATAAAACATTCAAATTGGGTTTCGGGTTTAATGGAGAGGCAGGTTACCATGATTTGTACAGAATACAATGTTTCCACTATCGCTAGCTCATTATTTTTTGCAAGATATTATCTGGCATATTGCTACTATGGGGCGGTAAAGAGCAGTGGTAGAAGGTAACGAAGTGCAAGTAGTAAAGTACTGTACTTGTGTACTGTACAGAATTTGTGGTATCTGTACTTTACTTAAGTACATTTTACAGTGTATATATTTTTTTTACTTTTACTACACTACACTTTAAGAGTAAAAAGTAGTAAAGTAAGTTAAGTATTTCACACAAGTGTTGTTACTTTGCTAAAGTACATTTTTTTAATATTATATTTTTTTTCTCTGTATCTGTACTTTTACTTAAGTAACAAAATTGAGTACTTCATCCACTACTGGTAAAAAGATACAATGGAGAGTGTACTGAGTGTAGTTCTCAGACACTGTCAAATACAGTACTGTAGCAGAAGTAACAGTGCTGTTGCTTGAGTAAAGGGTTTGGTCACTCTTCCCACTGTGAGTAAGTCTACAAGTGATTTGAAAAAAAAAAAAATTTGAGTGAAAATAGTACAAGAAAATTTTGAATCTGTCAACTGGACAAAAAATTGTTTGACTGAAGACGTTTTGCCGCTCATCCAAGCCACTTCTTCGTTTCTGGTCAGATGGCTTTGATACTCAAACAACTTTTTGTCCAGCTGACAGATTTGAATTTTACTATGGATCATACCTGGACGACTGAGGGTTTACACAGACATTTTTTTGCGTAAAGACATTATGCTACTCATCCAAGCCGCTTATTAGTTCTGGTCAGATTGCTGGTGGACACTGCCTTATATCTATCTGAAGGGAGGATCTAACTACAATGAAACTAACCACTAACCACTCCTGAAGATAGTGAGGTACAGATTTTAGCCAAAGAAATGAAATGGTTCGAGAGGCAAGCTAAAGAGGCAATTTTTGCTAAAGAAATCCATCTTTGAACAGGAATAGGAGCCTTAGACATTATCTATCTCCTATTTATAACTCTATCCTCAGACATAAATCTAAACAAAGAAAACAATAGTCTCAGTGTAGTTAGCTCCTCCTTCATATAGATATAAGGCAGTAAAGAAGCTGCTTGGATGAGCAGTGAAACGTCTTCACTCAAAAAACTTTAGAATCCTTTATCCTGGCTTTGCTACCAATTTTTGATTATTGTTTACAATCATGCCACTTGTGTAATTGTACTCCTGATGATGTACTTCAACTACTACTGTAAAGTCACTCATGTACTAATTGAGTCCTCCAACAGCAGACTAGACGGTATCGCTGACTACCACCCATAATGCCTTTTAATGTAAATGAAAACATTATGTCACTTCGCCTTTAAAACTGACCGAACGCGCACGTTTAATTTCAAAACCGAAATCACGTTCCGAGTGTGTCAACAAACTTCCCAACTTTCTAATTACATAAATACAAATCCTAACTAGGAATTGGGCTTAATCCACATGTAAACATAATCCTTCACGACGCGGATCGTGTTGCACCCAAATTGTTTGCAGAAACGGATGACTACAAAAGGTTCCTAATAGCCCGCTGACAAGAATTTAAATCTCTATTGAAACGTGCGCAAATGAGTGTGGACTAAGATGGAAAGGTCATCACTAATCACTGGTACCATTCAGAAACCCGAGCGGTCTCCGAGAGTGTGGAAATTATACATCAAATAGTGTCTGGCGTCTTTTATCGATGCAGAACACACGCGGAATGTGAATAAAAAGGGGATTATGGGAAAGGCCACTGGCTATTTCATGTTTGTGGAATTATTACGATTAAATGAGAGAATTAGAAGAAGGCAACAGTTGGCGGAAAGACTGCCGGCTCCTGGTGCGGAAATTCGTTTGAGCAGATTGTCTCTTTGCTACAGGTGCAGAGCGTTTGGACTCTAAACAAAGCGACAGTAGTTCATTTGGTAGAGCGTTTGTCCAGTGAGCCAAAGGTTGGCGGTTCGAATCCCGCTCTCAGCATAAACATTATTAGTTGAGCGGTCAAATCCACTGACCCACAGGTTGGCGAAGCGATTCCAGCTTCCGCAGACGAATGTGGTTGTTGTCTCCTTGGGCAAGACACTTAACACTGGTGTATGAATGAATTGGTGAGTGGTTCCTTGATGTTCCTTGATGTTGAATGCCTTGAAGGCGGAAAAGCGCTTTAAAAAAACAAAAGTTATGAAAATAGATTGTCTTTGCTAGCTGTCAGATCATATTTCCTTCAAAAACTTGTGCATATACAACTGAAACGTACTAATCTTGGTCGTTGTGGGTGGTGTTTAAGAGCGAGGTAGTCTAAAGAATCACACAAGAATATAAAAAGAAAGATTCTGCAGCGACTTCAACTGTCCAGACCAATTAGAAGTCTTAACACATCGTTAAGCAGGAGGACTAAAAGTAGCTCAGGGAATCACAATGAGAATCAAATAGCACAAAGTCCTTTTACTGAAGTAGGAGTACTGTTAAACTGTAAAATATATTAGAAAGAGTAAAAGTATGGTGTCAAAAACAACTCTAATTTAAATGTAACTCAAGTAAATATAAATAGAAGTATTACCCACCTTAAAAAAACAGTCGCGTAGTTATGTATAGTTGAGTTGAGTTGAGTGTTCAAGTCCAAAATACTACCACTCGTCTCATTTATGTTATTGGTAAATGGCCACATTTTTATATAGCGCTTTTCCACCTTCAAGGCACTCAAAGCACTTTACATTAAGGAACCACTCACCCACACGCACATTATTCACCAGACTCAAAGCACTTTACATTAAGGAACCACTCACCCACACGCACATTCATACACCAGTGTACGCAAACAGTGGGGGCGAGGTGGGTTAAGTGTCACAACGACAGCATTCGTCTGTGGGAGCTGGAATTGCACCGCCAACTTGTGGGTCAGTGGATCTGACCGCTCTCCCAATGGTGCTGATGTCGAGAGTGGGATTCGGATCACCAAGCCTTGGATCAGTGGACAAACGTTCTACCAACTGAGCTGCTGTCGCCCCAAATTATTATTGTTCTAATAATGGGTCGTCCAAGGCAAAAACATCAAAAAATAAAAATAAAATCACATCAGCTGTTGGGTGTTGAAGTAACTGTTGAAATCCCACTAATGTGAATCCCATCTGGTCCAGTCCAAATGATCCAAACTTTAGGAAGTTGGGGAGATCCACAAGAGTCCTACAGTCACTGATTTCCACATGTATTTAGTTTTCCATTTCAGAAATTTGATCGCATTCCTTGTTTGCTTTCTAACACATTTTCTTCTGAAACTTGTCCATATAGAGCTGTGGAAAAACACATTCAACACCAAACAAAAGTAAAACAGTGTGAAACAACAAAGTAAGGGTACAAGTAAGCCGAGGCGCCGAGTTGTGAAGACCAAAGAGAAAACCCAGGGGCGTTGGTAAGACCCGTGTGAAGGAACAATACTCACTGAACTTTTTAACTCAAACGGCCCGTTCAACAGCGGCTGATGAAATATTGAATAAATGAAAGAACAGCACAGCGCCGTGGTTAATATTTAATGTATCCCAGCATGCTCCTGGCACAGGACAAGTGTGTGCGAGACCACCAGCCGCTCCACCACCAGCCCCTGCACCACCAGCCGCTCCGCAAGTGCGTAGAGGTTTTATTATGGAAGCCCAGCTAACGAGGGGGATATTTATGACACGAGTTCTGCTGGAGCACAGGCAAAGATTTAACTCAGTTTGAGATATTTCTACACTGCAGTCTTCATTTGTCTACAACATACATTTTCAGTCAAATCCAATTACATTTTTATGATGTTTCATTTTACTCATGTAATCAAGTAAAAGTAGTAAAGTACTCTGCTCAAGTATAAATTTGAGATATCTGTACTTAAGTAAATTTTAGGTATCTGCACTTTCTACTCCACTACATTTTTTAACCAGACTAAAAAGTAAAAGTCTTTTTTGTTATTGTTTGAGACCTGCTGAAAAGGCTGAGGGGTTTATTTTTAGCAGGTTTGTAACTTGAGCAAAGAAAAATTTACAAAAAATCAAAACAGTTATGAAAAAAAACAATCAAATCAACAAAAACAATCAATCAATTGTTCTGTGAACAAACTTCAATACAAATCTTTATCAAAATCACTACATTTAACTTATAAGACCTCAAAATCTGCACAAAATACTTAAGTAAAGGGTACTTTAATACTAGATTTTTTCACGTGATACTTTTACTTGTGTATTGTTTTGCTCTGGTATTGTCCTTTTACTCAACGAAATCGAGTGTTTCTTCCACCACTGGTAAACTGACTGAAAGCTGACATGTCTCTGAAGATACTTTGAGTTGGTTAAGTTTGTTCTGACTTTTAATTAAAGGTTCCTTATGTAACTTCTCTGGTGGAGGATCAGCCACCTGCTTGTCTCCCTGGAGAAGTTATTGCTTTGAATTGAATATTCCACAGCATTGGCATGTAACTTCTCTATCTCCATGGAGACATGTTTTTCAAGGTGTTTTTGAGCAATAAAAATACCTGAATATTGAAATACAAGTTAGACAGAGGTGGAAAATTTCAAGCACTGACATCTCCAAGGAGACAAGCAGAAAGGTTACATGGTTTATCTTTAATTGTTTGTTTTTGTTGTGGGAAAATATATTCTCAGGGTTATATATCCATCAGTTTCTACCTGCCCATTTTCGACAAACGCATCTTTAGCCTCCTTCATATCGGTGTCGTTCAGACGGTAGAATGAATCTGTCGCACTCGCAGACAGAGGGCACGGGCAATTTTTGTCTTTTGATTATATAGAGATTTTTACTTTTTTTTCTGGCCCCGCTCATCTTTATTCAACAGTCTATGCCTTTATGTTGTAGGGTTGTCAAAAGCATCGAAAGTCAGCAGTGGTGGACGAAGTGCTCAATTTTGTTACTTAAGTAGAAGTACAGATAAAAAATAATCAAGTAAAAATAAAAGTATCACATGAAAAAAACTACTTAACTAAAAGAATTAATGTACCCCTTTAGAAATGCACTTTCAGAGTAAAAAGTAAAAGTATTTCAGGCAGATTTTGAGGTCTTAGGAGGCTTCACATGTAGTGATTTTGATAAAGATTTGTAACAGAAACAACTGAATTATAATTTTTTTTTTCTACCTGTTTTAATTTCTATATTTTTCTTTGCTGAATTTGCGGATGTTTTAAAAATAAACCCTCAGCCTTTTCAGCAAGTCTCCAACAATAATAAAAAATACTTTTACTTTTCAGTCATGCTCAAAAATGTAGTGGAGTAGAAAGTACAGATACTTCTCTCAAATGTAGTGAAGTAGAAGTAAAAAGTATCCGCTAAAATCTACTTAAGTACAGTAAAGTACAGATATCTAAAATTCATATTTAAATACAGTGCTTTACTATTTTTTTATCTTCTGAGACCTGAACTCTTCATGTTGTGCTTTATTAATTTCTCTTTGTTCTTTGGTCTGACTGGGAGGAGGTTAACTGTGTTGCATTCCACCTCTAAAAACCAGATACTATTCGATACTAAAACTAGTAAGAAAACTAGATACTCGTTTGAGCAGGTATCGATACTAAAAGAGTCACATTCACAGGAGAAATGAACCTTTCCTGGATATGTTTAGAATGATCTTGAGCTGTATCTTTCACAGTAATAAGAATATGTTTAGAATGATCTTGAGCTGTATCTTTCACAAGTATAAGACACACAGACTAGTACACGCCCATGGACCACTATGGAACCTTCTGGAAGACTCAGGGATTACACAGATATAAGGCCACATGCTAATATATCATCATCGTGGTATTGAAATGGGCATCGAGTATCGATTACTTCCATGGGATCGGAATCAAGTTTGAAATTTTAGTACCGTGCCAACACAGCACTACAACTTGATGACTACAGTAGTTCGCTCATTAAACAGCTCCGATCCAGTGTCTTGTTTGGATTCTGGCAGCACCGCCCTCCCTCCCTCCGTCTCCCCTCCCTCCGTCTCCCCTCCCTCTCGCCTCCCTCTCCCCTCCCGTCTCTGTAATGAACCTGCCGCATATTAATCCCCATCTCTAATGAGCCCATTCACAATGATAAGCTTCCCCAGCATCCGCTAATGAACACATGCTAAAGCGGCTCCGGCAAACAGCAGCACCTGCCTGTCGCCGAGGACGCCACTCCACTCGCCCAAACAAACACCAACCGATACTTATTCAATTATCTGGATGTGCACGAACGAGGCAATAGACAACAGCAGGCGCAGAATACTCCTGTGATACTGTGATACTGAGGTCGTTGTAGTAGTAGCAGTTGTGGGTGAAGTCGGGGTTGAAGTAGTTGCGGTAGTTTTGGGTGAAGTAGTGGTGATCGCAGTGGTAGTAGCGGTGGTGGAAGAATTACTTGGTTTTGTTGCTTAATTAAAAGTACAGATATGGAAGGAGCAAAAAAAAACTCAAGTAAAAGTATCACATGAAAAAGTACCTGTTTAAAATGTACTTAAAGAGAATAAAAGTAAAAGTATTTCATGCAGATTTTACAAATGTAGTGATTTTGATAAAAATATGTGCTGAATTTTGTTCAACAGAAACAACTGAATCGTCATTTTTTTCCTACCTGTTTTTATTTGTATATATTTGTTCAAATTATGACCTTGATCAAAATAAACCCTTAGGTCTCAAACAGTAATAAAAATACTTTTACTTTTCAGTCGTGTTCCAAATTGTCGTGGAGTAGAAAGTACAGATACGTGCTCTCAAATGTAGTGAAGTAAAAGTATCCACTTTAAAATGTACTTAAGTAAAGCACAGATATCTAAAATGCTTACTTAAGTACAGTACTTTACTACTTTTACTTCATTACGTTCCAGCACTGAGTAGTAGCAGTAGTGGTAGTGGGGGTTGTAGAGTGGTAGTAGCAGGCTGGTTGTGGTTGTGGTTGTAGTAGTAGTAATAGTAGTAGTGTTTGTAGTCTGCAGGGGTTGCAGTAGTTGTAGTAGTGGTAGTAGTACTAGGTGGTGGTAATAGTTCCACCAACAGTTGGCATTTAGCTGTATATTATTATAGTCCCATGAGAGCATTTCATTATAATGGGATTTGTTGTGTACATTTTATACAATTGTTATTCATTAGTGGTTTAAGCTCCCACAGATGAAAGCTGTTGTTGTGTCCTTGGGCAAGACACTTAACCCAACTCGCTCCCAGTGTCTGCGTACTCTGGTGTATGAATGTGTGTGTGAATGGGTGAGTGGTTCCTTCATGTAAATCGCTTTGAGTGACTTGAATGTGGAAAAGCGCTGTATAAGAATGTGACAATTTACCATTTATTTCCAAATCACGGTTACAAAAAAACAAACAAAAAAGAACAAAAACAATTTTTGAACACGTCTCCGCAGCAGCATTTCAGACCAAAACACACCTTCACCTTCATAATGTGTCTCATTCAGGAAGAGAACAAGCCTCTGCTGCTGAAGGCGGGTAGAGGCTGGGGC
>KN483058.1:74761-106648 GCA_000787095.1 Periophthalmodon schlosseri | reverse complement strand
CTCTGCGCTCTCTCTCCCCCCCCCCCTTCTCCCTCTCTCTCCCCTCTCCCCTCCCCCTTTCACCTCTCTCTCTCTCCCTCCCTCTCCCTCTTCCACCTCTTTCTCCCTCTCTTCCCTCTCCCTCTTTCACCTCTCTCTCTCTCCCTCCCTCCCTTCTCTTTCACCTCCCTCTCTCTCCTGCCCTCTCTCCTCTCTTTCTTCCCCTCAATCCCCCCTTTCTCCCCATTCTCTATCTCTCCCACTCTTCTCCCTCTCTCTCTCCCCCATCTCTCTCCCACTCCATCTCTCTCTGCTCCCCTCCCTCTTCTCCTCCTCCCTCTCTTCTCCCCTATCTCTCCCTCTCCCCTCCCTCTCTCCATTCTGTCCATCCGTGCCGCACATCTCTCGCTCTAAACCAGCGGGTCGGCGCTCTGTCTCAAACTGACTGGACCTGTTCAGCTCCTGCCAGATCACACTGCGAGACTCGGCGCTCGGGAATGAGTTTGAGGTTTTCGGGCTGGAGTCATGTCTTCAAAATTTAGCCCGTCTACACAACCAAGTATTTCTATTTTCGAACAAGTCAAGTGACGTTTGATGGGATTTGAAGAGCCGTCCACCAGTTCATCTAGTTTTAACTTCGAACGCGACAGAGTGGAAACCATGTATCGTATCAATTAGACACAGGAATGAACCGAATAATTTGGTTAATTTTCTGCCTTTCATTCGACTCACAAACAACAACCACAAAAACTGCAGCCAACAAACCAACTAACCCCAAGACACAGCGCCAGATCAAATTTATGTGTTACAAATTTTGTGAGGATAATGAAATGATTATCTGGGCACTTGACGTGACACCCATTTCTGGCGTTATTACTTTAAATGAATTTCTAAATGTTTTTCTTCCTCAAAAATTCAACTCAACTGTGCACAAATATGTATTCTATAAATTACTTTGAGATTAAAGTCATTTTTTCATACTCTAACATGTGCTGCCGTGTGACTGTAAGACTTTTAATTCAAAAACTCTAGAGTCTCTTGTGTCAGAGACGGTTCATAAAGGTGTCGGCGTAAAGAGAAGCATGTTTACATTATTTAATAAAACTACCGCTTTATCTCTACTTTAAATCTATAAAAGATATAAACACTTTAATGCTGTAATCCAAGGGGTGTCCTGCCGTGTGACATGAAAAATCACATATTTAAAAAGACACAAAAACCAGAAGGAGCTCATCTGACATGTTTGCACCAGGGGGCGCTCTGGGGTTAAGGGTTTACGCTACAGTTCAAAAGAAATAATGATCACAACTTTTCTGAAAAACTTTGAACATGCGCTGGTTTGATGTCCTGCGGTGTGACAGTTGTATTTCCTGATAAAAATCACATTGTAATTGTTAAAAAGCTGTTCTTTACAATGGGGCAGTTACATAATTATTAAACTATCACTAGAGACACATTAAGGCATTAATTAGAATTTTTTAACATGGCAAATTTGTAGTGAGTGTCCAGCAGGGGGCAGGAGAGGTCACAGCACAGGACACCTTCAAATGTCTCACTTAAACGAGTTACATAAATTATTATGAAAGTTTTGTGATTTGCCTTCTTTACGATTGTCGTACTGATTTGTTTTTGAAAATAACTTCTGGATTTTGCTACAAACATCAAGTACCAATTTACAATCGTTGACTCCACGACTAAACAACGTCATTTATTTTTGTTTATTGTCTAATAAGTCACATTCAGCCTTATGTGATCAATTTTATGAACGCAAACATTCTAAATAATCATATATTTAAGGTTAATGTGGCATAAACAGACAGATAAACACTTAACGTTTAGGTACTTTCTCGGAGTAAAGACCGGATTGAAATGACTTCATTTTGCGTCTACAACTCGTCACGATTCCATTTTTGTTAGCCGTTATACAGCTTCAAACTATAAATCTTAAAGTTTGAAGCTTCAAACTGAATAATCCAGATTGTCGAGTGATTAAATTTAGGGCCGCACGATTTGGGAAAAATATCAAATTGTCATTTTTCTGACAACCGTTGAAAGTGCCATTAGATTTGAGGTTTATGTTTTAATAACAGGATAGGATTAATAATGGGATTCTGTTCAAAGTTCACATTTTAAACGCCTCCAGGAGAATTGACAAATGGACTGAAATATGAACTGACAGACTAATACAAGAAGACCCCGTGGAGACATAGGAGGGCATCTGGCACACTGGGAGGGCATCTGACACACGGGGAGGGCATCTGACACACAAGGACACATTTCAAACATTTTAAACGCATCCAGAAGAATTGACAAAAAGAGTGAAATATGAACTGACAGACGAATACAGGAATCACGTTTGAGAACATGTTTGTACAGATCTAAACTACAAGGTGAGCAGCTTTTACCCAGAATCAGACTCCATGGAGACACGGGGAGGGCATCTGACACACAAGGACATTTCAGAACATGTTTGTACAGACGGCGTTGGGAAGTAACTGAATACATGTACCGAAAATACGCGTTCAATAGCTCTTTTCCACCTTCGAAGCTCTCAAAGCGCTTTAAATCAAGGAAACGCTCACTCTTTCACACATTCACGGTATTTGATCAAGTAATTTAAGCTCAAACTGCACGGTTTTAACAAGAAAAATAAAAAACAAAACACTGCTCTTGTGGTGTGAGCATGTGAGATTTTTCCTTCTCTGATCAGTGAAAAAATCCAAAATAAACATTGCAACAAACATACAGCTGTTGTCATGTTTTACACTATAATATAATGCAAAAGTATTCAGAGTATTCAGAAAACAGTACTTTGATTGGCCCATGTAACGGAGTATGCAACAAAATACATTTTAATGCAAGTATTCAGTATTCTGTAACTATAGGCTTGTCACGATGAAATTTTGAAGTTCAACATATTGGTGAAGACAATATAGACGATAAACGATAATATTCAAACTAATTTATGGCACTGACACAAAAACCCTGATTATACCCCAAAAATATCCTAAAACATGAGTGAAATACTTAAGTACTTAGTTTATATCTATAATCAAGTTATTTATTCTACCCTCTACATCTCAAATATTATCATAGAACAAAAAAAAACACCAAAAAGTTCCAAGAAAAAGTCCCCAAGATAAATACTGACCCCCAAAATGTATTGTTCCATTTGTCATGTGTTGAAGGCCTGTGTAACTAAATACATTTTCAAAATATTCTTCCCATCGCTGTGTACAGATCTAAACTACAGGGTGGGCAGTTTTTATGCAGAATACGACAGGATTTTGCTGTTTGTGGAGGAATGCGCAGTACTTCAAAAACTGCAGCCTTTGCGATTTGCGAATTGCGATTCTGACTGCGATTAATCTTCCAGACCTACAAATGATGTCGATATCCATGTCTGCGTAACCCCCCCCCCGTACCTCGAGGATAATCTGTGTTCTTTTAAAACTAGTGCAAAATGTGCCGGTGTAGTAACTTCTGAGTACTAGAACTTCCATGTGTGCCAGTGCCCATCTGCGCTGGCAGTCTGCAGCCTTCACAGATGCCTAAAGACAGCTGAGGTGATCTTCCGGGCTCCGGTTCATCCTGGTCCAAAAGCGCACCACAAAGACCCCCCGAAAACCAGATCAAGTCCTGCTCCAAGATTTACCCCTCCTCAACCCACGGGCTGTTCTGTTCTGCGAAATACAGCTAGAGGGAGAGACGCCAAGAAGAGACAACACTTTCGAAACGGGGCTGATGTAACTGTACAAACTATAGAAGTCATTTATTTTATTTTTTTTCAATCTTTACGATGGGAAAGTACAAATCACATAAGAAAAAAACTAAGATTTGTGTAATTCGTCCAGTTTCAAAATAAGGTTGAAATCTGCCAACTAAAGACATATATATATATATTTTTTTTAAGAACGAATGAGACAAAATACTCCTCCATCTGTATTTAAAGCTGGACTACGTAACTTTTCCTGTAGAGAATAAGCCACTTGCTGTTCGCCATGGACACGTTATTACTTTGCTTAGAATGTGCCACAGTGTGACATAAAATTTTATCTCTAAGCGGATGATGCTGCCAGGACGTGTTTAGGGGGGCATTTTTGAGCAGAAACAGAAACATGTAATAATGAAATTCATGTTAGACAATATGTTTTAATGCTATACTTTGGAACATTGCAGGCAAAGCAATAGCATCTCCACAGAGACATGCAGATGGTGCCAGAAATGTTACATAGTGCACCTTTAGATGGGAAAACTGAAACCCATGACTAGGTTGTCCAGGTTATATTGCAAGTACAATATAGTATCTCACATTGGTTTGTGAATTTCTGTAAGCATTTATTAAACACTTACTTACTTACGTCGTTCTTCAATTTTATTTACTTAATCGATGAAACACGTCAGATTTGGCAGCGTCGCATTTTGGCAGAAAAGAAAAAAAAAACGCTACTCGTTAGTGTGATCTGCAGCTATCGTCTTCGTTGTGATGACGTTTACGGCGACGTCATCTCCCACTGGGCACCGCGGTTTTCAAACACGGAAGTCTAACGTGGACCTGTTTCTTTTATTTAGACAAATACTGCGATTTAAAATGTGCAAATCATAACGTAACGATCCACGGGTGTCGTAGATTATAACTATAGAGCAGACGCGAGCACAATGGGTCTGCTTTAAATCAGCGCTGGGCTCTTCCTGCTAGTGCATAAAAATGAGTTATTCTTATCTCTACAATATGTGAGGTTGGATCTTTCTGACAAATCTGTGAATGTGCCGTCTCCAGCCTGACAACATCTGATAAGATTAGAGCTACTATTCTGCCTAGATCCCGTTTGTTTTCCTCCTTATTCTTACAGTAAGGCAGTGTTGTATTCTGGTCTGGATCCGCGCAGTGACCCCATAAGCAGGTGATTATAAGCAGGCACACAAGCGTAATGTCATTTCCTCCATAACCAGAGCTGTAACTGTGGATTCTGTAAAAGAGATGAGGTCAAAATGACGCCGAATGAACGGGGTCATCTCTCATATTACCCCTCCTTCTGACACTCGCAATCACCGACGCGTCACACGATTCCGTGGGCGACAGAGATCCGATTCTCGCCAAATGTCACTAGAGATTGTTCTCGAGTTACTTCATCAGTGTTCAGTACGGGGATTGTTAAGTTACAGCGTGACATTTTGAAGAATTCGATTTTTAATGAAGTGAACGCTGTTACAGTTTGACGTTGCCATAGTAACATTGAAATTGGTAAGGGTAAAATCCATAAATTTGAACTTCCAACAGGGTTTAATTTGAGCCGGAACATGATATGGCAACTGTTTGTTTTTTTATCTGGTAACTAGACTGGAGTTAAACCTTTATGTTTAAGGTCTTGAATTATATAAACAGAGAGGTTTGTGCTTTAGATGAATTAAGCCCATATTTTTGTGAGAATTAAGCCCATATTTTTGTAGCAGAGTCAGACTGAGCTGACACAGGGCGCAGGCGAGGGAAGGGGAGGGCGAGTGGGAGGGCATCCAGACGACGCGGTTACAGTGGTGCTGCTGTGACTTGAGTCAGAGTGAATGAACTTCCCAGCGCGGCACATGTATAAAAACGCGTTCAGACAAATAAAATGGCCTTTTATATGGTTTAAAATTAAGCAAGATGGGCAGTTGCATTGTATTTTGGCATTTTTTAGTGCTTAAACTCACCTACTGTGTGCGTTGCGGAAAAGTTTTCACCTTGTATGGACACCGGTCCCAAAGTGTTTCATTCCAGCAACGTCTGATTTACAAATTAAGCACTGCCTTCCAAGTTATCATTTATTTGAAGAAGGTACCGGTATATATTTCCATGGTAACAAGCAGTAGAAGGCCCTTCTCCAGGTCAAATAAGAGTCAGGTTTGTGGAGATGCGAGCCCACAGTAAGGACGCATGTTCTTCAGTACAATAAGCACAACCAAACTGAACACAACCATGTTGAATATTTTAGTCTATTTTTTGGGGGGGTAAAAAGTTACATACTGTGGCAGCACTAAAGTATTAAATGCCAGAATTGAATTTATTGACTTTAAATAATTATGTATATAACATTTCATACTTTCGTATTCCATATTAGAGATTTTAGATTTTATTTGCTCATTACATTTTAAGTAGATTATCTTAAATACCTATTGTGCTTGTGTCGCTCTATAGTTCGAATCTATGACACCCATGGATCATTATGTTATAATTTGCACATTTTAAATCACAATATTCATCTAAAAGGCCTTAATAAAAGAAACACATCTGTTGACTTCCACGTTAGAAAATGGCAGCGCCCAATGGGAGCTGACGTCGCCGTAAACGTCATCACAACAAAGAGTCGGCACCTCTGATGGATAGCTGTAGGTCACACTAACGAGCAGCAGATTTTTTGTTCATTTATACCAAAATTACTACACAATGCTGCCGAATCCTACACATATAATCGATTAAGAAAATAACATTGAAGAACAAAGTAAGTACGTCACAGCGGGCGTGTACCGGAGGCAGTGAAAACGGGGATTGATCGGCAAAAAGGCGTCATGTAAATAGACAATTAAAGATTGCTCTAACGTGCACGAATCACTCCAAAAACAACTTTTTAGAGGGTAAATGAGAAGGAAACAACTATAACATGGTTAAAAAGCTCTGCAAAGTCGATTTTGCATAATAGGTCTGCTTTAAAAAGGCTTTGGATCCATAAAAAATAATTGAATAAAAATAATACTGCAATTTAAGCACAAGTAATAGTAGTTTTAGCTTGCGTGTGTGGATTACTTCATAAAGCATCAGCCTCCTCTCTGGCTCTTGAGGTCTAAAGAAACATAACGCCGTCTGCCATTGCCAAACAGTCATTACAAAGCACTCTGGCTGCAGTGAGTGTGCTTAGCTCCTTCAAAGTTAATCGTTGGTTGAACATATTTGGGCTTTAATTCATCATACGGAGAGGTAGAGGTGTCTGCGTGGAAGTGGGCCATCGGGAAGACAGATGGTCAGACTGGTGCCAAGCGGACCATTATGTAAGAGCTCCGGATCTGAAACAAATGACACTGTGATCGGGAGGAATTGCGATGGAACGAGGGGGGAATCAGGGTCATCATCTGCTAAAGCTAAAGGCAGCAGTTAGCACGTAATTGATATTAGCTTTGAATACTGAGACATTCAGCTGAATTAAAAATGTATAAACAAAAAATAAAAATCGGTTGCATGCTGTGTGTTGTAAAAGCAGCTATTACTGAAAAAAAACCCAAACAAAACACTAAAATGATGGATTTTCAAAAGGCATTGTTTCAGAGAAGAACCATATGGAAGCCACTGTACTTGACAACCATTTTTGTCCAATCAGGCAGGTAGTTCTTGTTGCCAAATGCTGTCGGCCTCTTACATAACCACTGTATGTTGCCGTTTTATTGTTTTTGTTACGTATTTTGTTATCTGCAATTTGTTTTTTGTTGACTTTTATGTGAAGCACTTTGGGAGTTGCTGAAGTTGTTTTAAATGTGTTACAGAAATAAACTTGAACTGAATTGTATGTGTGAATGTAGTGGATGTAGTGGACATTTTAACCTTGTTGATACTTGACTCTTAAGATGTGATGGAGTGATGACTGATGTGTTCATGTGACGGTGAACCAAACTCACGTTTACATTATGGTGGACGATAAAGTTAAAGTTAAGAACCATGTAGAAGCAACTGCCTGCGACTATCCTGGTGAGTTCTGTTGTTTTTCTATCAAGGTTCAACATTGTAGAGTGAGGAAAAGGGGGGCTAAGGGGGCGGGGCTAACTGTTCAAATTGTACCACGTTCCTCTTTAATGATTAAAAACAACAGACACAGGTGCAGGACACTTAATGTACAGATGGAATCTCCAACTGCAGAATAGACTCTTTTCACGGAGCCGCATGGCTAGTTCCGGTTCTCTCAAAAAGTGCGGATCTGCTCTTCCTGGGCAATTCCTTATGAGGATTTAGCAGAGTCTCGCTAAAATAAATCAATATTTAAATATCAGACAGTGGACAGCAAGATTCAGATGGATGATCACAGACGGCGCTTTAAGACCTTTACAACGATGTTAGCACTTAACCGGAGGAAACGTGTGTGTTTATAAAAGTATGTATTTGTGTCTCAAAGCTAATGCTAATGCTAACCTAATCTAAATAGAACACAAAACAACTTGAAAATGCATCTAATGACAAGTCCATTATTTTTCTGTGCAAAATCATTCAGATTGTAGCATTTTTTTGCATTTTTATTTCAGTTAGCGTTAGCTTCAAGAGATTATCTATTCGTAACTTGCTGTCCGCTGCCTGGTATTTAAATATTGATATATTTTAGCACGATTCAGGTTAATTTTCCGATACACATTGAATGGAGCGGGAAGTGCAGCTCTGCAGTTTTTGAGAGAACCAGAACTAGCCAGGCAGCTCTGTGAAAACATACTTTTGCTATTCAGTGTTATCCTAATGAGATTTATTGACAGAGAATTGGCTTTAGACCTGTCCATCAAAAGCACCTCGCCAATAGTTGTGATGTGTCCAAATGATTAGACCTTTTTCAGATTAAAACTGTATTAATTTTCCAGCTGAACACATCTTGAACACATCTGACTTCAAATAAATATTAAACAAATTAGCATGTGGTCCATTTGCTGACCTTTCTTACAAAAACATCTAAAAGTACAACGCCAAATAGCTAAAACGCATGGTCTCTGAGTGTAGCGCCCCCTGGTGTTCTGGCAGCGCTGGCCTATAGAGCAGTGAGGCGCTTATGTGATGTATGCTGATGACAGTGACTCCGGAGCGCCCCCCAGTCCCGCTAACTCCATTTGGAATGACCTTACCCATAACCCGGTCTCACACCACCGGCTCCCGCGGATACTGCCATTTATCACCAAAGCTTCCTCACAACGGCCCGCAGACAATGACTTCTACATGCAGTACGGTTAAATCCAAAGAAATGTACAAACAGGTGCAATTATCTGCCAGGACAAAAGAAACAATTAATCATAATAATGACTGGAGATGCAGTGCTGTGGTAGTTACAATAAGGGCTCCATTACCTAAAGACCGTGGGTGTTCTGCCAGGTTACGTCAGCTCAGATTCTCAAAAGCTTCAAATATTTATGAGTTTTAAAATTTTCATTTCCTGACAAAAAAATCCACTGATATTGTCACAAGGAGTTTTTAAAGTATCCTTTTAGTACCAAGGTCAGGCATATCTCAAAGCACTGTTCTGATTTGAGTCGTTGCATTGTTTAGGAGAAATTAAATAAAAAATCGTTAGCAAAGATAAGAATTTGAAGTTCACATTAAATTCTAGACAGGCCTGTCGACAGAAATTTGGGGCCTGGGGCAAGAAACCTAACGTGGGCCCCCCTCTAATATAAATTCAAAGGAAGAGGGTCCAATTTGGGACAACAGACCCGCTGTCGACTCCTCTGCCTCTAGACAACTTAAAGTACTTAACAAAATAATGTGAGTTGACTTTTTCCTCTTCATAATCACCACTGCAACAAGTACAGCAGGTACTTTTTATATATAGAGTAGTACAAGTTGTCATAAGAGTAATCTACCCTCCATAAAGGTGATGGTGAAAGTAGCACTTTGTCGGTTGCTCAGTTGGTGGAGTGTTTGTCCACTGATTTGAAGGTTGGCAGTTCGAATCCCGCTCTCGACATAAACATCATTGGTGGAGTGGTCAGATCCCCTGACCCACTGGTTGGCGGTGCGACTCCAGCTCCCACAGATGAATTCTGTCGTTGTACACTTAACCCCCCTTAACCCCCCTCGCCCCCAGTGTCTGCGTACACTGGTGTATGAATGTGTGGTTGAATGGGTGAGTGGTTCCTTGATGTAAAGTGCTCTGAGTGCATTGAAGGTGGAAAAGCGCTGTATAAAAATGTGACCGTCTACCATTTACTTTGTCGTCTGAAATAACTGTTCTAAAGCTGTGCCTGAAAAAAATCATGCATGTGAAAACTAGTGATGAACAAAGTAATTGGAGCCACAGGTAAAAGTTTAAATATCTACTTTCTTCTTTCACAGTCAATTGAGTTCTGTCATCAAGTACATGGATGTTAATGTTATTACTACTCCCGTTGTGTGATGTCACCTCCGGGTAAAATTTACTCTTTTACCACATCTCACAGTAAAAGGGATAAACGGATTGTCTAACGCTAACAAGGTTAAAAGTGTCAGAAAGTGTAGAGGGTTGAGGCCAGAAGGAAGGCTAGGCTAAGGTGTCGGTTGGCTGATATATCTGGCCGATATTTGCACTTTTAGCGTTGCGGCTGTCAGCCTTAAATCTCCAGCAGAGGCCGATATTTTGTTTTGGCCGACCTACTGCCTAAAGAACACACATAAAACTTTATTTGAACACTTCAGTGCAGAGAGATAACTCCAGAAAACGTGACTCTAGCTCTTTTAAAGATTTGTGGCAAAAAAGGGGCTGAGGGTGAGTTTGTAGTAAATTTAAAGTACATAATTTGGGGAAAATAATCAAAATCGGTCTTGAATGTCAACTCAAAAATATCGGTAGAGCTTATTGGCCATGAGTTGCTCTGGATTCTAAACAATCGGTATCTGCAACGGCCATGAAAAAAATGGTATCGGTCATTCTCTACCATGGTGGTGACTGATAGTGAGATATAAACTGGTAATGTGGTAATGTTATTCTAGATTATTACTACATTATTCACATGTTTGATACAATTTGTGGTTAAACATACGGTTTTGAAAGGTAATTGTCTCTTGTTTGATGAATACGGAGCAAAAACAAACAGAAATCAGTTGTGGAGTTTCTGGTTGGATCCAAAAGTGACATCATGACTTAACTCTATAGACTTGGAGGACTGGTCAGAATTCTACGGTAAAATTACCTGTTTAACTGTCAGATTTTAGATTTGTAGACCTGGTTTACGGTTAATGTTAATTCTAATGTTAACGTTAATTACTGGGCCAATCCTCATGACATAACTTTCATCTGGCAGCTAATGGGTTACATTGACAAGTGATTGACATTGACAAATGACAAGTGTTACCTGTACAAGTAAGACACCTAAATTTCCAGAAATCCACTTGGACTCCTGGTTTATTCTTGGTAAAGTGTCACTCTCGTCACGCGGTACAGTATCAGTCACTCACAAGTGCACTCAGATGGGACAGTCACCCTTTTTGAATGAACTACACTTCCCGTTTGGACCAGCATGAGCAAATTCTATTCCATCCACAAACTTTTAATTAAAACCTTGATATAACCCAACAGAGCAAACATGCGAACAAAACTGGTACATGTTCCAGCTTCTTCGGTCGAAATGTTTGGAAATTGACTTTGATTTTTCACATATAAAGATGTAACGGGAGGCATGGGCTTCACAGAGACTTCAAATATATTCATTGACTCCCATTGTGGCGACCCGCGGTCCACTCTATCCCTGCTCCCGCTCCCGTACTATTAGAAAAGCACTGCATGTCAAGAAAAGCATTCAGGGGCAGGATTCCCAAAGCTCTGCCAATATTCCTCCTGCCTCCAAGTTCACCCCACAAGTTCCACGCAGTTTTTGGCAAGGCCGGCGTGTCCACACAAAGTCTTAATTAGATACTATTTGATGATACAAGCCAGTGAAAGAGATATTGCGCAAAACTCATTCTGACTACGGCTTATTAACATTTTTTTCTTTTTTCATTCAGCAAATTTTCAGACCACTTTATCGTCCCTTGAAGATAAATTACACTGTTTTGATTGAGCCATCCTGCTAATTTCAAGGATTAAAAGCGCTATGATAAAAACGCAAGTGTACTTACTGAAGAAATAACCACTGGCCAAACAGCGCAGGCTTCTGATAATTCGTTTTTCCCTATATTCTTTCTATGATATTAAAGATGCACTATGTAACATTTCTGGTGGGGGTCCAGCACCTACTTGTGTCCATGGACATGTTACTGAATTTGCCTGAAATGTTCCACAGTAGGGCATTTAACTTGTATATCTTGCAACTATTAGGCATCATTGACAGCCTCGTGTTTCTTGTCTTCTTGCTTTGTCTGGAATGTTTCACAGTATAGCATAACATTACTATGGCAACAAGCATGTGGTGGACCCTCAACGAGAAAAGTCACATAGTGCACCGTTAACATTGAAAATAAATTTAAAGCCGCAGTATGTAACTTTTTAGAGACAAAAAATAGGGAAAATGAAAAAAAAAAAACAAAGATGATATTTATTCTGTTTTATTGCACTTAGAATAACCTACATTCTTACTGTGAGTGGGCTTGCATCTCCACAAACCTGACTTACTTCCATTGAAAGTAATTCAGCTGCTTGTTTCCACTGAAATGTTGTTCCTTTGCCTATAATATTCAACAGTATGGCATAAAAACATCAATCTCCATGGAGAATATTAGTATGGAATCATGCGGGTGACGTGCCGCCTCCAGAAAGTTACATACTGTACCTTCAAAACATTTTCTATTTCGCTCAATTTCCCAAAGATTGGACCCAAACTGCATCCATACCATTGCCAATCAGCTGACATAAATAGTCCATCATTGCTTTTGGTAAACAAAACTGTCGGCGTGCCCATTTGGTGATTTGATTGAAATTACCGTGGCGTCCGATTGCCAATTAGGACAAGTGTTGTGATTACAGCGATCGCTTTCAGAATGCCCGTCCCTCAATGTGCTGCCACTCTGCCACGTTTAATTAAACCAATCACAGCATAATGTGAGAGCCTCTTACTCCACTGGCATCAAGCGTAACACAAACAAAAGCTTTAGAGCCAAAACATGCATTTGAAGTTGAAGCAAAAGTGAATTTTTTTAAATAATTCTTTTTCAGTTTTTCATTTTCAAAGTGCCAGTCTAGCTGGATTTGAAAAAGGGGTCAGATGTTACTCCGTTTGCATTCACTGTGTTGTATTAAAATTTGTGCTGCAGTGACTTTAAATCTCTCTGATGTTTCTAAATGTTTTTGACCTGAATGAAAAGTCAAATGACAGCTTTGTGAAATATGCTATTAAAAGGGCAAAATATCAATGTCACAGGTAAATTGAATATTGTGAAAAAAAAAAATTAATCTGAAAAATTGAGAATAAAGTTGTTTTAGACATAGATTTGGAACTAAACAAGTGACTATTTTTGTTTGTGTTATAACTGAATCAAAAATGGAAGATTTGCTTCACTTTGTTTATATACATATTTGTTAGATGTTAGCATGTGTAGCCTGTCTTGTTATGTTACAAGCTAATTCTTACTGACCAATGTGGGACCCATCTTCCAATTTTCATACATAGTAACTTTTCTGCCACCTGCTTGAAGTAAAAAGTTTTTCTTTGCCTAGAATGTTCCACAGTATAGCAGTAAGTAAATCGAAAACATGCATTGTTTACCAGATTTGCCTCCCCACATTTTTGATCTGTAACTTGACTTGGGGGTGTCGCCCATTTGTCACCGTGGAGATAGAATTAATGCGAAAAAGTCGAACATTGCAAGATATAACATCTCCATGGAGACAAAAAAGTGACGGACCCTCAACCAAAAAAAGCTACATAATAATAATAATAATAATAATATAATGCCAATAATAATGCCTTAGTCTTATACAATGCTTTTCCAGACACTCAAAGTTGCCTTACAATTTCGTGGATTATTCGTTCACTTTACTCTGTGATAAGATGCTTTTGTAGCCACACCTGCCCTGGGGTAGAATGACCGAAACGAGGCTGCCAATCTGTGCCACCGGCCCCCGACCACCACCAACACTGACACGCACAAACCACTTTCATATTAGGCAATGTGGAAGATGTGAAGTGTCTTGCCTAAGGACACAACGACCTGGTATTCCATTCCATAGCGCCCCTTTAGTTCAGTTTCTTCCTCTCTTTTTGTAACACGTAGTTCATTGTAATATAGTCAGTGTCGAAATAATACAATATTTATTTTAAGCATCACACTATTAGTTTCACACTTGCTCTTGACAGACAGTCTTATATGAACACAGAGTGCCAATCCAACACCCAGAAGTCACTGGGGTCTCAAACTAAAACTAGCTGATGAGAAACATGTCTTCTGCCAGTTTAGTATCATACTCTCTGGCCGATTCCCAAATGAATGCGTGTCAGAAACTCTTATCGGGTAGTCTTTGACCAAATGGCCACGTCGTCATGGCAACCCCATCCTCTTTCTTTACAGAGGAAATTGGAGTATTCCAGCGTATTCTATTGACATCCCTCGTTCTCCCTCAATCGAACATTTGTCAATAGGGCAAGGGTTTTTTTCAAGATTTGTAAATGGAACCAAAAGCAGCTATTTCTGTCGCAAAAATCACACATGTTAAAGATCATGTTGAAGGAAATAAACAACCAAATCAAAAGTAGATTTTACACAGTAATAAGTCATAATGTTATGACTACTGGCTCAGCTTTGGTTCTCATTAGTACTTCACACTTTAAATGATAGAATAGGGTTGTTAAAGGTGCACTATGTAACTTTTCTGATGGAGGGTTTACAGTGTGCTTGGCATTAAACTGAGTATGTGAAACTACCAGGCCAAGTTACACCTGTGGAGAGGAGACTTCACTCACAATAAAAATGCATTTATATGACACCTGTGGGTCATTATGGTATAATTTGCACATTTTAAATTGCAATATTCAGCTAAAATGTCGAAACAAGTTTGCTGATTTCTGCGTTGGAAAACTGCGGTGCCCAACCGGAGCTGACGTCGCCGTAAACGTCATCACAACAAAGAGCCGTGGAGGTGTCGGATGGTCTCTTATGGATAGCTGCAGATCACGTTAGGAAGTAGCAGATATTTTTTCATTTGTACCAAAATGACAATGTGGCGCTCCTGAATCCAACATATATCACCGATTAAGAAAATAAAATTGAAGAACAAAGTAAGTACATCAGAGTGGGCATTGGTGAAAACGGGGATTGATCAGCAAAATGGCATTTTGAAAATGAGCGATTAGAGATTACTCAAACCTGCACAAATCACTCCAAAAACAACTTCAGGAGCATAAATGAGAAGCAACTATAACATGGTTAAAAGCTCTGAAAAGTCGATTTTGTATAATAGGTCTGCTTTAATTGAATTTGAACGCCATATTGTATTACCTTTCAGGCAAAGCAATATAATCTCCATTGAGACACCAACTGAAAAATGACATCTTTAAACATATTCAAATCCTCATAAATGTATCTTTGTTCTAAGACATCAACACTGAGGACAGAATGCTCACTCGCCGTCTAATGTATCCCACCCACTAACAGGTGCCCCGATGAAGAAATACTCTTTGTTGTTGCCGTGGTAATGAGATATCCCATACTGGCGCGTGTCAGAGAATCACTTAAAAATCAAATGCTGAAATTACGGAAATTTGGTGAAAGTTCAAGAAGGATGTAATCTGAGCCTCTCCATCTGCCACTCATTTTCCAGCCAATTTTCCCCAAAAAATGGAACTACTTCAGGGCAGAAAAGGTTAAAAAATAAGTCTGTTTTACATATAACTATCTTGTATGGCATAGTGGTTGTGCTTCATATCTGCATCATTTGACAGTTTTATTCATGGGCCCTGCTGCGAGTCTTCCAGTGAAACGTGGGGTGCCATTGGCTTGTTACGCTCCATGTGAGTGTCCAATCACCGCACGGAATAATGTGAAATCAGAATAAAATCGCCCTAATAGAGCTCAGCCGCGGGAAGGCACACATGAGGGCTGCGGTTCGGGAATAATTCAGCCAATCAACACACAGTAATGGACCGGCCACGGGGAGCGGGATCCGGTGGTGAATTTAGACAGCTCGGTGGAAGTAACTTTTACAATGAAATCTAAAAGTTCAAGTGAGTACAAGTCAAATCATTGTAGCATGTGTTCACATGATTTCACAGCAGACGCAATTGCCCATAAAGGTGCAGGAAAGTCAGAATTCTTTATATATTAATTGTATAGAATTAGTCTTTAAAACAGTCCAAATGCAAGTGTTTTGACCTGGTTTATGGTTAATAATCTCTGTAATTACTAGGGAGGATTTTTTTGGCTTCCGATCCGATAAAGAGGTTTTTTTTTAATATTTTCAATTGCTGATAATGATCTGACACTGCTCTAATTTTTTATGATTTTATTTACACAATTCAGGCCGTGCCTTTATAAATAAATAAGTATTCCATGGAGAATTTAGCCCCAATTGAATAAAATTATTACCAGATCTAAATAATTTGTTATAATATAGTAAAATAATATCTTAAACTCCTTCACACAGCAGCTTCAGAACAGTAACTGTGACATGAGGTGATGTTTAATCTCACTATTTCTAAAGGCAATGTGTTTTGTCACCATATTATTTATGTATGAGGCCTGTAAAAAGAGATAAACCTGCCCCAGAGCACATGGCAACTTAACATACCTAAACACGTGTTCGAAGTTTCGTTTTCACTCTTAAGGCTCTGAAGACATGGCGGAGGTAAAAGATATACTATTCCTGTCATTAATAATGTTTTTAGCCGCTTTAGAGCCGCCTCAGTCTGTGTTTAAGCCGCTCTGGGTGTTAGCTGCAGCGTTAGCTTCACTGTTAGCTGCACCATTAGCAGGAACATCTGTGTGCAGAGGACGCTATAAGATATATCGGCCTCATCTATTCACTAAATCCGATCCAAGCCGATATCTCTAATAACATCTCTAACATCTCTCAATTACTGGCTCTATCCACATGAAACAAAAACTGGCACAAAGTATTAATGTCTTCTTTTTCAGCACAAATTAACTTAGAAGAATTTATTATTTTCAAAATAGCTTCCAAAAGTGGTGGCATTACTCAAACGCATGTAAATATTGTCGGTTGAAAAGTCTTTAAGCCGTAACTTTAATATCTCCCATAGAGTTACACAGGCGTGACATGTCCTCCAGCTGAAACTGTGGGATCAAACTTTAGAGCACAAACTATACAACAGAGAGAAAATATTTGCGTAGCATTACTTGAAGATACATGCGAGATACTCATAATGTTTTAAGAGTTGTTCCCTTGTTTCTGGAGACAGTTGCGGCACTAATCTGTTGATGTATGAAAGTGCATTCACATTTAACTTGAGTGGCTGTGAATCTGTTTTCCTAATGCACAATTAATCAGTAACTAGAACGCATTAAAGCCAACATCACTGTTCAAAAGACACAACAAAAACTAAACATTGCCTGAATACAAATTGCATAAAGAATAGAACTATGCGCTGACATTGTTCCTAGACAATTGTGTTGTTTGGTTGAAATTTGAGCCTATAGGTTTCTGTAACAATAACTCTTTAGCTAATCTTCCAGGTGCTATATTACGCAAAATTGACTCTTGTGAGCTTTAAGCCATGTTAGTGTTGTTACAAATGAAACAAAACACAACTCCGGGTATGTTAGTGAAGAGGAAACATTACAACATAGATCAGAAAATAGCGTAATATGGGCCCTTTAAAAAAGAAAGCCCAAAAACACAACATTGCCTGAATAAAAATTGCATAAGGAATAGAACTGTCTGACATTGTTCCTAGACGATTGTGTCATTTTGTTGAAGTTCAAGTCTATAGCTTTCTATAACAATAACACTTTGGCTCAGAAACTTACTTTTACAAATTCACAAATTCTACCGCTCCAAAAACGGCACTGGAATTGCGTTATTATTTAAAGAGATGCGATTCAAACCAAAAATAATAATAATAATTCCCAAGTGCATCACGCCAAGTACAACATCTGCTTGACAAACACACAGCGGCCTGGCCTCTGCCTTCTGTACTTCCAAATGACTATAATACCATATGCAAATGTGTGATTTATTCGATTTGTTGGGGTTAATGGCTGCACATTAAGGATTCTAAGCACCGGCAGAGAATGGTGAACGCCACAAACAAATAATTCTCCACTAACTCGTCTGTGCGTTGTGAAGTGAGTAGTCGACTTATCAAGCGCGCGGGCCAAGTCTTGTAAGCAGCCAGCTGGTGCAAAGGAGGTGGCCAAAACTCGCTCAGCCAAAACAAGTCTCTGCCACCGCGGCGACCGGGAGCCAAAACACACATCTGACAAGAAGAGTCAATACACAGCGAAAGGCAGAGATGTACTCGAAAACTACCGCGAGATAAATCTGATTTGGGGGTGGATTTATGAGGGTTTAATGGATTCGCAAGCTGGCGGTGTGTTATTCATGCGTCTCATTATTGGGTATTAGGTGTAAGTAGCTTTGCTTAGCTACGGGCGTACGGGTCGCTCGCTAAATTAGAAGTTATGGGTAAAGAGTATGCTAGCAACTATGGGACTGAGTCAATGGTTAGATACAGGGCACAAACAGTGAAGGGAGGCGATTCGCTAATGTATAGAATCACTTGGAGGCTAAACATTTTTGGTTTTAACACGAAATATATCTATTCATCACGGCACCAGCGTAGGATAAGTAAGACAACGTGCAAACATGTTCTTAATGATGTCATGATGCGTACACTGGTGTATGAATGGGTGAGTGGCTCCTTGACGTAAAGCGCTTTGAGAGCCTTGAAGGTGGAAAAGCGCTATATTAAAAATGTGACCATATCCGTCCGATTGTCTATTTGATTTTCTGTTGCAGCCGAGAATCAAGAATTGCTCATTTATCAATAGAATTAAACCTATGGCAATGCACACAAAAATATGTTGTTGAAGAGAATCACAAATCTATTTTTTCAAAGTTCATTTAGTGCAGTTTTTATGACAGTGTAAACATACAGTCATCCCTTTAGCTCCATTGCTCATCTACTTCCATTAGAAAAATATCGATTGGAATATTGACAGCTTCTTCCGATGTTTTAAAAAATCCCCCTATACCATCGATTTCAGTCAGCTGTATTTTATGATGGCTGGAAAGTGCATTATGACTACGAGCCGATGATGAGAACAATACGCCAGGTTTTGTATAGATTTTCTAGATATTTCTCTGTATAACTGTAGCATTCGAACAATCTCTTCAATCTCCCAGCTACACGATAAAGCCTTATTTGGCATGAAAGTCCGATCTCAAAGCCGCCATGTTGTGAGACAGAAGCTCTAAGCCTCGGAAACATGCTGGAAATGTGTCAGCGCCGGTGTCGAGGAGTGGACGTGATCCGCAACAAGTCCATGTAATCGTCTGAGCAGTTTGGACACCGGGAAGTGCGGGCTTTCCAACAGAGTCCGAGAAACAGTCCGAGTCTACTCCCCTCCAGGCATGTCAAAGTGCCATTCATTTTTAATAGCGTTTGTGAATGATGGTGGTCTGATTGGGCTTATCAGCAGATTCACCTGTCCAGCGCTGGGAAACACTGGAAGCATCGCAAACCTCAACCTGGAGAAATGATTGGGTCTAATCAATCAGCTGTCAGTGCAAATTTGAACTATCCACTAATTTTTAAGGTTCGAATGCTAACAATTGTTTTATTTTAACTTTTTATTTTTAAATGTGAGGCTTTTGGAATATATTTTTAAACCCGACTAAGACATTAAAACATGGTGACTGACAGTGGTGGAACATAAAGTAAAAGTAGTAATAAAGTACTTTACTTAAGTACATTTTTAAGGGGATACTTTTTACTTTTACTTCACTATATTTGAGAGCAGGTATCTGCACCTTCTACTCCACTACATTTTTGAGCTGGACTTAAAAGTAAAAGTATTTTTTATTATTGTTTGAGACCTGCTGAAAAGGCTAAGGGATTATTTTTAACACGTTCATAGTTTGAGCAAAACAAAAATATATAAAAATAAAAACAGCTAGAAAAAAACTACAGAATCAGTACATATGAAGCTTTATCAAATTTGGAATACTTTTACTTTTTACTCTTTAAGTACATTTTTAAACAGGTACTTTAATACTTTTACTTAAGTAGATACTTCACAAAATTGAGTACTTGAGTTTTTTTATAATAAAATCCACACATTTTTGTAATAACTTTTGCACTATATTGATCGAACACTTCCACTGTCTTTATCGTTAAATGTCTTTTCAACATTTGGCAAGAGCTTCTGAAGAGTCCAGATAAAAGCCACCATGAAAATGAGACAATGATGACAAAAATTTAAGTAGTTTTATATTTGTTGCAAATATTCCGATTAACTGTTGCAGCTCTTCATTTTACACCAATTATTATCGTTAATACGCCAGTGCCTGTTAGGAGCAGAATAGCTGTTTTGAAGAAAAAGCAAAACTATGAGGCGCTCTATCTCGCAATGGGCATGTAGTCACTTGAGTCAGACTCGCTCTTGTACTTCTATAGGTGTATGCCATGTTTCTTCTCTCGTCTATACGGCCAAGTCCATTGAAACCAATAATGTGTTCTTTTCCGACTGCTGCGGGCGGCGGTTGTAACCTTTGATCGCATGTTTCTGCAGAATCCATTTCAAAACAAAATATACACACACAAAACGTTTATGTATCTCACAGGAACAGTCATAGCAAGTTTTGCCAACTTACAAACCATTCATCCAATCAGCAGCAATCCAACCCCTGACCTCTCGAAGTTATGAAAAGTTGATGGATTACACGTTGCAGCTGTCGAAAACAGCACTTGGCCGTCAATCGGACCTATTAGGCCAGAGACGGTTCAAGGACCTTTAGAATTTCTTGGCAGGAAAAAAAAAAAAACAAAAATTGTGACACGAATGTTCGAGTCATCCACCCACCACTAACTCCGGCAACTTTTTCGAGTAGTCCACTCTCCTCCCCGCAGCCTGCAGGTAGTTGGATCATTTCTACAATAATTACAAGTAAAAAGACGGGTTTTTGCTTTGGACACGGGCGCTTATGTTTTCATGCTTTTCAGAAAGTCTAGAAGTCACGGTCAGCTTGTAGGCGCGTGTTGTACCGCTCAAGGACTTTGGACGAGGGAGAATTGGTAACGCGCCATTACACTGTAAAAATAGTCTGGTGGTGAAATGGCCCAAGCTCTTTTCTTATTATGAAGTACTGGGATAGTCAAAAGATGAAAAACCCAAATTTGAACATAGGAGGAATTGGGCCGGTTTTGCGATCATAAAAGGTTGTCTGTGGTTCAATCCCAGTGCCAATCATACTGCCATTGTGTCCTTGGGCAAGACATCCAACTTACCTATGAAAGAATGTGGGGTGTAAGTGAATGGTGGCGGTCAGAGAAGCCACTTGCGTATATTGGAAGCCTCGCTATCAGCAGTCTACCCCAGGGCAGATGTGTGTAGAGAGTGAAGGCTATTGCCCCACCCATCCGTAAATGCAACTAAACCTCGCTTTCTTTGTAGTAGCACTTCCGGTTAATTGGAAATCCCATTCCTTTCAATGGAGAATTTGGGAAATGTTTCGGCGCTAAAATATTATATAAAGTAGGTTGGTTTGTGTCAAATGTTCAATGTTTATGTGCAACCACAAGTCAACACTGCACCGATTCTCTGGGAGGCTTTAAAACGGCTCTGTAGTCTGTATAGAACTTATTTGCTGTGAAGATCTGCAGATCCACACAAAATAATACAACCCGAATAACGATGGCGACGGCCACGGCAACTTCCGGAATAAGATGAATACAAAGTTATATTATTATTACTAGTTCAGTTTTTTAATAAGACAAAATAAAATCAAATGCGAAATCGTGACAGATGGATATACTGATTAAGAATTTGATTTATTTTTTGTCAGTTATACAGTTTGCATTTCATTTGAATTTTAACTGGATGCCTCTTAAAATAGCACCATTAGATTGTCTTAAAGAACACATATTGTGCTTGAAAAGTGTGGATCATAATTATAATTTATAATTTGAATATTTTAAATCACAATATTAATCTAAAACGACTTAATAAAAGAAACATGTCCGCTGACTCCCACTTTAGAAAACTGAGGTGCCCAATGGGAGCGGACGTCGCCGTAAACGTCGTCACAACAAAGACTTTTTTCCTTTTGTCCTGAAATGACTACGCAATGCTACGCATATCATGGATTAAGAAAACAAAATTGGAGAAAGAAGTAACTACAGAGTAGTAGGCTTATCCCATTGGCGATGAAAACTGGGACTGATGGGTAATATGGCGTCTCGAAAATAAGCGATTAAAGATTGCTAAAACATGCACGAATCACTCTAAGAACAACTTTCAGAGCGAAAATGAGAAGGGGAAACAACTATAACATGGTTAAAAGCTCTGAGAAGTCCATTTTGCAGAATAGCTCTGCTTTAAGCTTTGAGAATCACATAAGTAGCTTTCACACCAGTGATTTGGAAATGATAGGATGTTTTTTTTCTCCTCTGCGCAAGTTAATCTATGCATTTTAGGTCATCAAACCCTCCAACTGCAAAGTAATTGTGTGCATAGTGTGCCTCCTCCATTCTTGTAATAAAGGCGTTTTGGGATGCAGTTTGGAGGCGCGACAATCTAAATGGAATCTGGTAGTTTCCCCCTTAAACGTTTGGCCTTCTCTCTGTGGAGCGCCCGATACGGATCACACAGAATTGGAGAGGATAAAGTTCAGCAATGAGGGAGATTTTTCCAGCCCCGCTCGCTTATGTACACAGCTGATGCGCAGGGATAACTAAGTTTACAGGCACACTGCAATTCAACAATGTAAAAATGAAAGTAAAACTGAATGTAACCATATATGAAAAACTTGTAAGACAACCGTAGGCGTATACAAGTTGGTGGAGGATTGTGGAACTCATTAAAGCCCGCCACGGACTACAGGATTTTTCAGTCTCAAACGACATTTAAACGTGTCAAAAAGCGCAGACCACAGACACGAGGAGGATCGTACGCAGCCTTTGCGCTCGGAGATTTAAAACCTCAGAGACGAGACCACGCACTACAGGCTAAGAAACGAGCTAACAAAGCTAGCCCACTCGCGTCGGCTGTTTCTGTCTACAGTAAAACGACTCGCTTTGAGACTCGTCTGTTCCAAATATCAGTCCATTGCACTTCTCGTTTAAATGCAATATGTTGCAACAGTTCAGATACACGCTTCAAACTGGATTAACAGCGCTGTTTTGTGGACTGGGTGTCATTATTTTCGGAGGACACTTTCTAATGGATAATATGGATGAGAATGCTGCAGTTTAACTTTACAACTTTATGAGGGGGTAAGTAATAAAGTCATCTTATTATTTTCGGTGAGTCTTGCGCCTCTGTGTCCATCACTGACCGAGCAGCTCAGAGTCGCACTGACGCCACACCCGAGGAGCGCAGTAGATTAAAAATCGCATACAAGGATCCACGGTCAGGTCATGCCTCCCCGAAGTGGCAAATCGGTTCCTAAATGGAGTCCTAAATCGGGGAAATGATCCTGTTGTGTGGGCGGGCTTTCAGTTGCTCTTTACGTCTTCAAAATGAAATGGTATACTCTATGGTATTTTACTTTTTTCAGTGGATTCAGTTTGTTTTACAGTTCAGCATATGCCTTAAAAGGTGCACTATGGAACTTTTCTGGTGGTGGTGGGGGTTCGTCACATGCTCGTCTACATCTAGCTTCCCTTTATTCAATCAGAAGCGTGAGCGGGCTTCCATCTCCGGAGATCTGACCTGTAACTCGCCTGCCTGTCTCCATGAAGATAGACAAGTCTAACGCCATACAGTTGAACATTACAAGCAAAGAAAAGCAATGCCATCTCCATGGAGACAAGCAGGTGTAAACTGGTAGAAAAGTTACATAAGCAGGGTTTTTTTCTGCACTCTTCTCTTTTAATGTTAATTTTATGATGATTATTTATGATTATTTATGTTTTGCTGTATTGTGATTTAATGTCTTTCTTATTCCGTAAAGCATTTTGAATTACTTTGTGTACAAATTGTGCAATACAAATAAACTTGCCTTGCCATAGCGCATAGGTTGTGTAGGTTTCTAAACAGTTCTGTAACTTGGTTAAATTTTGCGTAATAACCGACTTTTTCATTATCTTATCGCTAATGTCACGCTGGGTTAATTATCTTTTTATACAATAATTTACAATATACTATTTTTTCCAATAAGACCTCAGTACAGAATGTCTTTGAAACTTAAGAAACGTTAGCTTATGTAATGCCCTTCTGTGTGGCGAGGCAAGGTTACATACATTTATATCTTTCATATGTTCAACTGCTTCCATTCATCTTGTATTGCTGAACTGTGGCCTCAACCCTATTACACAAAGTGACCCTCGCAAAACAATCATTCAATCAAACTCCCGTGTAGCTTTCGGCGCAACGCTATAGCTAGCTCAACAAGTATGAAATATCCCCAACGCAAACTCATCATCATCATTCATTTGTAAAGTAATTCGAAATGACGGATGGTATGTTTTATCAGCTTTATTACACGCCGCCTGTCGCTAATGCTAACAGAGGATGGCTTGAGATGGGTTCCTATTAGCCGTTAGCGCCGCAGCGGTGGAGCTATGAGGCAATGATCCCTGACACAAATGATTCATGAGAGCGTGACATGTAACGTTTTATATTGGCGCTATGAAACTTTTATAAATGTCGCCAAAAACAGGATGGAGGGATGAAGAGGCAAAAGGGTGCTATTAATATACGGAGATGCAGCCGGAGAGCGTGGAGCGGGTGTTATTGATGCCACATTTGATTATACATAACACAGCACAAGACGACTCTGTTGGCAATATGTACATTATCTAATACTGATTAAAAGAACTGGGCGGGATATATTGACGAACATGAATGCCTCAATAATCAGTTTTTTTTCAATCCATTAGACATCTTTTTAGCTAGTTGCAGGCTAAATGTTTTGGTTGAGGTGAACCATTACCCAAATGTGAAAGGAATCTAAATTAAACACAAAAACTGCAGAAATATCACTAATCATGTCTGAAAAATTAAAAAGCTTATTTTCTATAATTTAGTGACATTCTAATTTGGCACCTTTCCAAAATGAAAATTAGATTTCTTCTACAATATTACACCCACACAACTCTTTTTCATTTGATATTTCATTTAATGAGCGAGCGGTAGAGTGTTTGTCCACTGATCCGAAGGTCGGCGCTCTCAACGTAAGCGTCATTGGTTGAGCGTCCAGAACCACTGACCCACAGTTTGGCGGTGCAATTCCAGCTCGCACAGATGAATGTTGTCGCTGTGTCCTTGGGCAAGACGCTTAAACTCCCCTCACCCCCAATGTCTGTGTGTGAATGGGTGAGCGCCTTGAAGGTGGAAAAAGCATTATATAAATTTGACCATTTACCTACTTACCTATAGTCTAAAAACACGGGGGACACTGGAATTGGTTGTCACACCTTTTACTCGAGAGCAAATTGCTAATCATAAAAAGATCTCCCAAAAGTCATGCATATTTTAAACATCAGCTTGAAGTCCGCTTGAATAGGCTGCACTGTCATAGTTTATTGTGATTTCTAACTACTGAATTGACCAAATTGATTATGACATCTTCCCCATGCCAGCTTAGGTTGTCACAATGTGCAGCAGGGGGCGCACAAGAAAAGTTACATAAACCTATTTTCCACTGGTTCGCTTTGGAGGGTACTAGCTCCCAGAGTGGGCCACCGCGGTACAGATCACTTTAGCTAAGACGTGACTACCCAAGAAAAGAGATGATTGGGCGAGAGAACACACACTCAAGATGGCAAAAAGCAGATATAAACAGAACATAATAATCTCTCACCAAACGCTGACTTGATGCTGTATTTCCAGTGATGGCAACTTTCTATGTTGAGCCGATACGCGTTGCAAAACAAAGCACGAATGCAACAGCTGTTTCCTGTTTATAGATGCACGGCACTCGCGTAAAAAACCGAACATACAGTATTATATTTCCAGTGCATAATGCATCTAACATGAGCCAAACCCACTGCATTACATAAAGAGACACTAAAACACAGTGTAGAGGCGCAGAGAAGGGAAATAAATAGCTGACAATAAACCAGTAGTAGTTTTGTGTTTACGCTAGCTTTAGTCACATCTCACAGCGCCACAAACTAAAGTCTTGTTGTGAGTCACTCAAATCAGCCTTATAATTATGAGTATAATTCAAATACGATTAAGATTTTATTTATTAAGAAAACATTTGTAATGTTTGGGTGATGTCAGTGTCTCACGGAGCACAGCCTTGACCCCTGGACCCAAACAGACACGTTCCAAGGCGGCCCAGAGTGAACTGTGCCAGTGGTAAAGAGGCTTTAGTGCACCTAAGCAGAAAAAAATATCCAAAAATATATAGGCATTGAATACTTTTCCTCAAAATGATATACAGGCATACACACAAGTAAACGTAGCTCCTCTGCTTTATCCATCCTCTCCAAATATTCTTTAGGGCTAATTGTGTCATTGCTATGCTGCGGGTGAGTATTTTTTAAAAGGGGAAAGTGCCCACGCGACTGCAGCAGAAGGCGCCGTATCCACTAAAGTTGGTGTAACACTGACAGCACAGCAGTGCGCAGCTCCACTTCATCCTTTTGATATTTTCTTGGCTCTTGTCGTGGCGTTTGCGAAAAAAACAAACAAAAAAAAACAACTTTAAAAATAACTTTTAAACTCTGCTTCGATGGATCAGTTTTATTTCCCATAGGTATAACTATGCCAGCCGTTACAGTATTTACAGTATCATTTAGCATTAGCATTTTTTTCTCTGTGCATTATATATTTATAGCAGCGTAATCATTCAGCTAAGAATTTTAGCAATTTAATATATTTTTTACATGTTTGTTTTCATACAATTTACTTAGATTTTCCTTTTTAATTTTGCATATTTATTATTGGATGTATATACGAAAGATTTCAAATTAATACTCGCGCGATTTTAGTTATGAACATTATTTTAAACTTTTATTCCAGTGACATAAAAAGTTGTCAGAACTTTAGGTCAGAGCAGTATACGCAAATAATACTCTTATTCTATGTAAATTGGTTTAAAAAATGCTAATAAAATTCTCCCTAAACAAAGAACTGCGCGAGCTAGTCCCAAATATACCTCCTCTTTCTTCCACAGTTGTAATGAGATGGACTGTTGACGTTGTTACAGTAAACAGCAGCACAAGCCACTCAACTCAACTCAATCTAGCTCCAATTATTTATAATTAGTGTGTCGCCGCTGCCCCAGGTCATGGTGACAATGGTAATTACAAAGCTCATTTTAAAGAAACTACAGTCTGCAGCTGTGGCACAGTTTACATCAGGGGCTTTTAGAGTCAGGGAGGGGTCGGATATTGGTGCTTTTCCGATGTGATGATGTCATACTGCCAGATGGGGGCAAAAGACAATTTTCCCTATTGATCACACACAGTACTTTGTCATGAAATATCCAAAAGGTAAATCAACAAATATTGAACCTGGTCATTTCTATCAGTGACTAGACCCAAGAACTCTGCATTTTAACAATATTAATTTTACTGCGGCCCATCTGTGCAGCTGTGGCACAGTTTACATCAGGGGCTTTTAGAGTCAGGGAGGGGTCGGATATTGGTGCTTTTCCGATGTGATGATGTCATACTGCCAGATGGGGGCAAAAGACAATTTTCCCTATTGATCACACACAGTACTTTGTCATGAAATATCCAAAAGGTAAATCAACAAATATTGAACCTGGTCATTTCTATCAGTGACTAGACCCAAGAACTCTGCATTTTAACAATATTAATTTTAGCTGCGCCCATCTGTATTAAACATGATTGGCCGATAGAATGTTGTGATGTCATCTGAAACCCACCAATAGAAGTGTGTTATTCCAGTTGTTGAGGAGGAGGAGGTAAAAAGTGCAGAGTTAGTTGATACTTCGTTAATATTATAAAAATTGCAAGAGATGCCCCCGTCCAGCTTTCGCTTTTTTTTGTTATACATATTTTAATTCATAATTAACACAAAAACAACAGGATAAACAATATTTGAGCAGTAAATACAATATTGACAATAAGACACAGACACAACAGACACAAGGAGGTGGGGTGGGGGTGGGAGATGCAGCATTTATATTACTTTATATTCAAACTTATTATAAATATCTCATTATATAAATGGGGTTGATAAACATTACTAACATTATAAACCGATATATGAACATCAACATCCATATCGGGGCTTTTTTTTCTTTCTATAATTCTATAATTTGTCAGTTTTAATTGGCACCTTGTAAACAGGGTGTAAACTGAGAATGGATCTGTTTATGTTTTGTTTTGTTTTAACTGAAATTTGAATATAAAATATCAAATGAACCAATAACAGGGGCAGGGACTCAGAGCAGAGATTTGGTTCCTGAAAATGTGCAGTATTAAACTTTCCTGGGTTAGGGTTAGGAGACAAGGTGGCGATTCCAGCAGACTAAGCTACAATTCAGATCTGTTTTGTTTTGTTTTTTGCAATAAAAACACCTGAAATTTGCCATCTGGAAGTCACATTCAACAAGACTTAATAATATCATCTTGATTCCCAAAGCATTCTCATTATCACTACCATTTGAAACCTTCACCATAAATGCAAGGTGAATATGTTTAATGCCACACTGTAAAACATTCTCCGCAGAGCAATAACCTCTCCGTGGAGACAAGCCAGTGGCCGACCCTCGACCAAAAATAGATCACAACTGAAGTGGTCCAAATTTGTACTATTTTTCCAGTAACCATGGATCAGCGTTGTATGAGACAAAAACAAGACATTCCAATTCTAGGTCAAAAACTCCATCTGTATCAGTGCATCCCAAAATTCTCCTTCATAGCATATTTGCACTGAGCATATTTTACAGTGGGGTAGTTAGGTTCAGAATCGTTGTGTTTGTCTCTTGGGAACAGGACAGGGGGAGCATGTAAAAAGCCAAGTTATTTCAAAATATATAGAGACAGATATGGTCAAAATACAGTAGTTTGTCTGTTTTTTTTTTCATTTCTGCTGTAAAAAAGTATTACCAGCACTTGTTATATCCATGTTATAATGTTGTTTCCGTGTCCCAAACAGACCTGGAGTTGCGTTTTGTTTCATTCACACATGTTTAACACACATACAGAATCTAGGCTTCTTCCTTCAAACTGAAAACACTCTGTTCCACCTTGCGATGTCATGTGGTAATACAGGAAGTGCTTCAATGTGTTTTTAAACTCCATACACCTTCACTAGAATCATTTGGATGATTTCAGCTCTGGAATTTCCAAACTCTACTGAACTAAAGATAAAAGGTAGATGTTAACTTGAAAACTACCACTACATAACATCACAAGGTGGAACCGAAACATTTTGAGCTTTGAAGATGTAGACAGACTAATAATAAAGGGTTACTCAAACATGTGTGAATGAAACAAAACACAGCTCCAGGTATGTTTTGGATGAGGTAACACCGTTCCAACATGGCTCAAACCTCACAAGAGTCAGCTTTGCGTAATATTGAACCTTTAACCATAATTCACTGCAAAAGCCTAATTATGTGTCATAAGGGGATAAACAACCCAGTTAAACATTGTCGCCTGTCAAAAATTATTTCTTTAAACAGAATCGCTGCTCTGCTTTTAAATAAATTCGTTTACAGTGTGGAAGCAGCAGCAGCAGTCCTGTTGTAGCCCACAAGCGTGATCTCACACCCACCCGCAAACACTGCCTCAATAATTCACAAGCCGGGGCCACTGAAACACACATGAAATATTAATGACATAACAACTTTAGAGATTCATGCAATTAACTTGACTGCGATCAAGCCTGTGTGCGCACTGGAGGGGGATCGGTTGGCTCTTTAGAAAATGTAAAAAAAAAAAAAGGGTTTGTTAAAAAGGCAGGCAAAGTCATTTATTCAAAACATTTTTTTCTGGAACATCAAAAGTATTTCTGCTGCTTAAGAAACATTCTGTGTAGGTTTGCATACACACCAGCAGCTGTCCTTGCCTTGGCTGATTAAATATTTCTTTCCCTTCTTTCATAAAATCATGAAATGTGAAACTGTGCTGTTCTAATTATGGATTTAAACATTGTGCTTTTATAATGTTTGGAACTGTTGATGTGTAGTGTAGGTAAAAGACCAACCAGGGACAGGTGTTGGAGTCACTCACATCAGCTGCAAATTCTGCTGCTTTTAACCAGGCCCGTTGACAGAAATTTGGGGGTCCGGGGCAAGAAGCCTCACATGGACCCCCCTCTAATATAAATTAATAAGATGGAGGTCCAGTTCTAGGCCCCTAAAACCCTGGGGCCTGGGACAACATTGTCATTGTCCTTGTCAAATGAATAAAACAGATACACTTATTGAGTGAAATTATAGCGTTGTGTATATTGTTGCCCATCACAGCTAAACCCCACCACAGACTATAGGATTTTTCAGTCTAAGTTTAAAGTGATTTTTCAGTGCAAGTTTAAAAATGATTTTTAAATGTGTGACAAAAAGCGCAGAACACAGACACAAAGAATCATAAGGGATTTTAAATCTCCGAGTGTAGACTGTAGCAGGATATGGCAGCGAAGAGACCACACACCACAAGCTAAAAATTGCACAAGCTAAAAGTTAGCCGTTTCCTGTCTACAGCAAAACAACTCACTTTGAGACTCTAAAATGTTCCAAAGATCATAGAATTGCACTTCTACATTAGATGCAAGTCAAAACTGTGTTATTTGTGAAATGTGGTGTAATAGTTCACATAAATGCCTTTAATCCACAGAAGGCTGGAGATTAATGACACAGGAAGTAGAGTCGTGTTTACTGTTGCTCATATGACTTTTGCTAATCTGGCGCAGTCCGATCTGTGATGCGTGGGTTTATTTAAACAGACACGCGAGGATCCACTTTCGCCTTTTACTTTTAAAGAACACTTCAAGCTGGATTAATGGTGCTGTTTTGTGGACTGGGTGTCATTATTTGCAAAGGACAAATTCTAATGGATAATATGGATGATAATGCTGCAGTTTAAATTTACAGCTTTACGAGAGGTGAGTAATAAAGTCACAAATAATTAGGTATCTTGTGCCTCTGTGTCCATCACTCTGTCTGCCCCTGACGCTCTGTTTTATTGGCTGTTGCCATGGTGATGTTTTGTGGTTACAATATGACCGAGCAGCTCAGAGTCGCACTGGCACCACACACACGAGGAGTGCAGCGGATTCAAAATGAAGATCCAAAGTCGGGTCGTGGCTCCATGAAGTCGGGGAGAAGCAAATAGGGTCCTAAATCGAGCGAATGATCCTGTAGTGTGTCGGGTTTAAGGTATAAAGCCATGGGAAAACTTCTATGAAACAAACTTTTCTGATTGCTAAACACCATTCAGTACTGTTAAAGTTTCTTGTAAGTGAGTTTAGTTTTCTTTCCACCGTAGAGTTTTAAAAGCAACACTTTGGGTCAAATGCAGACAGTTGAGCGTTATCTCCATCAAACAGCAATTGTAAAAAAAAAACAAAACGCATCGATCGCAAACCTTCAAAAATATCACTCCTGCAAATTCATGCATGTGAATACTAGCAATGCTCCAAAAGGTTTACAAGAGCTAGAAACAGGTTAGCTAAATTTAAGTTAAACTAGATTAGCATTAAAAGTGTAATTCAAAGTGATATTATGCACCATAATTACATGAAAATTACATTTAATAGTGACCATAAGCCAGCTATGACTTTTACTGATGCGCTGTGGGATATTTTGAACTTACTACTATTTTGTAGCTATGACAAAACTACAAAATAGTGCTTGGTTTGTCAGGACATTCAAGCTGAGCCTTTGTGAAACTCCCATTAACAAACATCTTGAATCTTTTTCCATCTTTCAAAACGCTGAAGAGCTCCAAACGCCGTACGAGGGATAGTGATCTGCTTGAAGTCTCTACCCATTTGGCTCAGCCCCTCTCAAGACTGAATCATGTTGTCAGGGTGTATTGGGGAGTCAGCTTACTGTAAATGCCGCGGTTTGTTCCTTCGCTCTCGGTCATGTTGAAAATAAAGCGTCTCGGAGCGGCGTCTTGCTGTGCCGCGCAAATTGGTCTGACAGTTCGACATCATGCACATGCTCGGCGCTCGTT
>KN483058.1:56418-70164 GCA_000787095.1 Periophthalmodon schlosseri | reverse complement strand
AGTGTAGTGTTTATTTAGCAATAGCTGGGTGTATGATTAAGGCTTACAGAGCAAAGGTTACAATCCGGATTTATAGAGATTCAATAGAGATGGGGAACAAAAGTATAGGGGCTTTTTGGAAGATGTTTCACAGTTAACTGTCAAAATGAGAAGAAAATAATGTGGTATGACTTGTCTATGTAATCCCTCAGTCGCCCAGGTTGGATCCAAGGCAAAAGTAATTAAATTATACAAGACAATCCATCTCCAAACAGAACTGGAGGCGTAAGACGCAACTTGTCACACCTTTACAACTTGATTCCCAGACCCAAACCAAAACAAGGAAAATGCAGCACATCAGAGTTAGATAATAAGTAGTGGGTGATTGAGTAAAATACTTCACAATTTTGTCTATTTATCCATCTATCCATTTTCTTCCGCTTATCTGGGGCCAGGTCGCGAGGGCAGCAGTCTAAGCAGGGACCCCCGGACTACCCTCACCCCAAACACTTCCTCCAGCTCCTCCGATGGAACCTCAAGGCCGAGAGACATCGTCCCTCCAGCGCCTCCTCCTGGAACACCTCCCCAGGAAGACGTCACAATTTTGGCTACTTCAGTGGATTTATTAGTATTTTTAGTTTCGTTTTTTGTTTGCTCAATGTTTTTTTAAATTTTATTTATTTATTTTTATTGAAGATTTTGGATTATTTTTAAGATTTTGGTTGACCTTGTACAGCAGGGAATGGGATAAAGAGTTGAACGATTTGATAAACTCACAGTGTGGAAGCAGGTGAGCTGACCTACATTTGTGCTGCATTTCCAACTAGCGAGCCACGACAAAACCATTTTTTTTTTTTTTTTAATTCAATTCAAGTTTATTAACATGATTACTCTCTTGTCTTGAGTCATACCAAATGAATCCATTTTATAAATGGACGGTCATTCAGAAGCTATCCAAGCAAAGTTTATAAATGCCCCAAACCTGTTCAAGCACCATTTTTGATTTACAAAGCCACTTGTGATTTCAAATATACGTGGTATGCTCCAATAATGCACTGCACTTAAATTTTCAATAGAACGCTCCTTTATGCTCTGTGAATATATTTAATTCAGACAACGTAAGCACGGGGAGGGCTTTTGAATTCTCAACTACACGTTCTCGAAGCAAGTGACACTAATAATGGCCTTGGACTAAAATGTCTGTCAAATCCGCATCCGACGGCAACGGAATAAATGCTTTACAAAGGAACATGTCGGCTACTATGTGAATGCGACCAGCCAACATCTAATTTGTTCAATTTCCAACTATGAGAGGGTACCAATTTGTTCAACCAGTGGAGTACTTTCCAATTTGGCCGAAACTGCATCAAAGTCAGCGTTGGAAAACATGCACTGCAAAAAATAAATATCTAGATGAGTAAAAACATCAACATGAATTAAATTAAATCTTCAATTTGGTAGTTTTTATGAGTTGTATAGCTTTAAAGAGGGGGCAGTGTGCATTTTTTTTAGATTTATATCATGTTATAGCGTTCCCTCATCAAAAACATGCCTGAAGAGGTTTTAGATGTCATCCACAAATTTCTGGGTAATCTAGCGATCTCTCCCCGGCCTCCAAAACCTCCTTACGGTTAGCTGTAAGATTCTGTCCAATACTCCGCCCACAAGCCTACGTCACCCACGCTCCCACACGACAATTCTCCATGATTATACAAACACACGATACAAAACTACACAACACTTTGACAAACCTGATGCGATGTGCAGTAGTTTTATTAGCAGGATCCACGCTGATTGTGTTGTGATAGTGCTCTGAAGGGGGAGTGACTTAGCACGGAGAGCAAAGGGAGGGGAAACTCAGAGCATCAAAAAAATGAAATTCAAATATGTATCTAGATGAGTAAAAAAAAAATCGACGTGAATTAAGGATATTATTCTTCAATTTGGTAGTTTTTATGAGTTGAATATCTTTAAAAAGGGGGTATTGTGCAAACTTAACCATGTTATAACATTGTTCCCTCATCAAAAACATGCCTGAAGAGGTTTTAGATGTCATCCCTGCATTTCTGAATAATCTAGCGATCTCTCACGGGCCCTATTTGATTTTGTCCAACGCTCAGCCCACAAGCCTGTGTTACCCATGCCCCATAAATCAGGATACAAAAACTACACAGCAACTTGACAAACCTGTGATGTGCAGGATCCACGCTGATTGTGTTGTGATAGCGCTCTGAAGGGGGAGTGACTTAGCGCAGAGAGCAAAGGGAGGAGAGACTCAGAACATCAAAAAACTAAATGAATTTGAACATATTTTAAATATGTTAACATGTTTTATAGGTAAATCATCTAAAAAAAAATCTAATAACTTATATACTTTGGAACAGCATAAATTAATTTAATGGAGGAAGGTGACATCATATATTTATACATAAAAATTTAAAAAAATATTTAGAAAATCAGTAAAATATTCTATATCACAAAAGCAATCAAATACAACTTCTAGATATTCTGTTTTTGTGGTGTACTATATATTTACAGAACCTCCGGCATGTAAACAACGAGCAAACTGCAAATGGACAGAATTCATTTGTGGTACTCAACCTAACAATTGATTAATCTTGTTGAATTATCCAAATAAATGAATCACTTAGATAACGACGAGACCAACGTTAACATCTTTAGCAATAGCTCCTGGCTTGACATATATATTTTCTTTATATGAATAATTAATGCGCTGCGGTTGCATCCTATTTTTTCTTGGCATGCTGTGCTGAATTTTAATAAGCGCATATTTCCATGAATGAATAGACCGGCATAATAGAAACAACATTTTATATGTTGTGTCTGAATAACTGCATTATGAAATCGTCTTTATCCTGTTTTGATTACATTTTTATCTTAGTTGTGAAAGAAAGATCTGCACAAACATGTCTATTATTCTCCTGCTGCCATTCAAACGTGTTAATGCCTTTAGTGACTTTTATGTACACAAATATGTTACAGATGTATGATTACGAAACATACATCGCCATCTATCTTCAAAAGAATAAAAAAATAAATAAAAAGATCAATTCCAATAATGCTAGCTTAGTTTTGTGACAAGTTAACCAGATAAATTCCTTGGGCTTTGCAAACGCTTGTGTCCTTGATGGGCCCAGCTCGCGTTAGCCTATGTTGATTGATAGCGACGGATGCTAATTCCGTGGCAAATGACGCTATTATTCAGGGACTCAAATTGAATTACTTCATGCATTGCCTCTACTTAACATTTTCCCCGCGGAGACTTTAGCCGACCGGCGTAATCTTCCCGAGTTACTTACCAGTCCTGTTTGTCACGGCGCGTACGATGTCTCTCAGTCAGTGTAGCGGCGTCGCGTATTTGCATGGGACTCCCGCTGGAATGAAAAAAAGCAGAGTATAAATCACCTGCTAGATGCGCTCGATACATTCATGCATAAGAACAATTAGGTAAATAGCGTTATCCCATTGTGGTCATTGCAGAGCGCTGGGTAATTAATTAGTAAAGCACGGGGATGTCAATGTATTGGGAGTGGTTCAGCTTAATTAGAAAGATTGATTTTACATTGAAAACTAGCAAAGTCGGCCATTTTAGGAATTTGTTTGAGCGAGGTTACAGTGAAATCGCTCCCATCTCTCAAATATCAGAATATTATTGTAATTATCTATGAAATGATACTAAAAATGAAGTTGAACTCAAATCAAATATACTGTCAAAAGTCCTGCTGTAGTATCATTAATTTGTAATGTTTTGTGACGTGTGTATGTGTAACTGTAACTTTTGAATATTTGCACGGGCCGACCCAATGGCTTGTATTTCTTGCCAAATAAGACAGGTGTAAATTTAAAAGGTGAAGCAATTACATTTTAATTAAAGGTGCAATATGTAACTTTTCTGGTGGAGGGTCTGTGAGCTGCTCGCAACCAATGAAAATATATATGGTCTGGTATATGGTCACATTTTTATATAGCGCTTTTCCACCTTCAAGTCACTCAAAGCAGACACTGGGGGCAAAGTCTGTGTCTTGCCCAAGAACACAACGACAGCATTCGTCTGTGGGGGCCGGAATTGTACCGCCAACCTGTGGGTCGGTGGATCAGACCGCTCTGTCAATGATGTTTATGTCGAGAGCGGGATTCGAATCTCCAACCTTGAAATCAGTGGACAAACACGCCACTAACTGAGCTACTGTCGCCCCCGGTTATCACTTGACTGCCTCTCCACAGATCTGACCTGAAATTAGGCCTTGTGACGTTAACTGCTTGTCTACGCGGAGAAAGTCAAACATTAACGCCGCACTGTGGAACATTCCAGACAAAGCGATGGCATCTGTATAGAGACAAGCAGGTGGTGGACCCTTCTCCAGAATGTCAAATGAGACCTCACTCGATACAATTTGCCAATGTATGTTTTTCGTAGTTTTTAACCCAGATGCCTTTCCAATTGCTTTTCCCTTTATCCAATACACTGATAGGATATACTGGTACTCCTCCTTCTTACATTACAGACTAAGATGGCTGTTATATAGTGGTGTATAGGTTGCAGTCAGCTATAGCCTCCAGCTCCTTCTCTGCTCCACTTGTGAGACTGACTAAGAACAGGCAGTCCAAATTGCCAAGTAGTGTTTGCATTACCCGGCTTTAGCGCGTTAGGCCCAGAGAACATTCACAGTGGAAAAAGCACCCGGTGGAGAGTGTGAGGATGGCACTGGTTCGCTCCTCCGTCTCTGCCAGAATATGAATTAGCGGGGCGGCCGTGCAAAAGTTTGAGCAGGGAAACCAGGACACAAAGCCTGCACTCAAAAAGACAATAATAGATGCGAGGATAAGGAGACAGCGGTGCACAATGGGATTACTGCGTATAATAAGCTGTCTGTTACAGGAAGGGACTGTCCTTGAACATCGCAACGGTGGATATAGTGGCTCTAACAATGACCATATGTTTTTGTCAGTGCTACAAAAGTAATGATTTTACAAGTAGCGGTGAATAGAAGTAGTACTAGACGTGCTGTTATTGAGTAGCGGTCACAGACTGTATAAAGAAGTGGACCAAGGGAGTGTGACGTCACCCACAGCGTTCGGCTCCAGTCAAATGAAATTCATCGAGGCTAGAGCAGTTTTAGGGGCGAATTTGGAGCCGAGCTTAGCAACGCTGTCAATCAAACCTGTTGCTAATGCTAGCGGGAGCGACCTCGGGGAAAGAAGGCGCCCGATTTGTATGTAAATCAAGATACAGACGCAATAGTGGAATGAAAATACCAGGATCATGCAGAGCGGGTCAATACAAACATTTTAAGACCAAAATGACGAGGTTCACTGCAGCAGTCACAGCGAGCGGGGCGACAATTTTTCGGTGTAAAGTGAATTGGAGTCGATTAGCTATGCCCTTTATATATATACAGCTAATGGTATCGGTAGATGGAGAAATACCCAACTTTTCCTTAATATTAAAATAAAACTGCACTAACTAAAATTTATAAGTGTTGTCATGATACTAAAATTTCAAACTCTTAAAAAAAACTTCAAAAACTAAAACTGTTCAGAAGGGTAATTTTTTCCTGTTTGTTTTCTTAAGTATTCATACATCAAAAGTTCCAATTCCAGTTCCAGTTTCTGTATCTGATTTTCAATACTTTTGACAACAACCTATTATATACTCAATCTTCACAACAGGCTCAGTGCACTGAAGCGCGCTAGCTAGCTCACTGTTTCTCAAAGCTAACAGTCACTTTTATTAAAATTGGAAAACATACAATAAACAACCTATTAAAATTCAAATTAAATAAAGACTACCCAATTATTTTTATATGTAGAATACTTCAGTTTATGGTGTAATATTTTTTATGCCTCGAAAATTAGCATTAGCGTTACCGCTGAGACACAAACATCTCTTTCTAAACACAGAAGTGTCCTCCAGTGAAGTATTCATTTTATCGGTGTAGTGTTTAACAACTGCCTCATCTTTAAATATTTATTCATTTTAGCGTGACCCTGCAAAAACCTCAGAGATAAAATTGGACAGGAAGTAGTGACGCTAACAGTGAGGTCGCCGGGCGCTGTTGAGCACAGAGCCTATTGGTGATGGTAAGACTGGTAGACCAAAGTGCGGTTGCCAGTTTGTGCTAACAGTTCCACTCATTCCTAATGTGTCTTGCCCAAGGACACAAAGATCCAAACCCTCAACATGTGGTTTGTGGGTAAAGACTCTCCCACTATGCAACTGATGCTGAAGCAAGACTATATGGTATTTTTCATCTGTAAACCACTTTTTTGAGAGTTTTTTCTCTCTCTTTTAGCGTCTAATGTTACTGAAGCGCTATTGGCAGCATAATGCAGTTTTTCTTGTGCAACTATATTTAGAGCTTGGTGGTAGATTTTGATTTAAAAGGACACTTTAATAAAACGCCAAAAGATTCTGTGTTGTCTGGACTAAACCCACTGACAAGTCGGGCCTTTACTATTGCTATTTACTGTCAGCTCACTTTAGCTCTATTTGAAAGTGGAGAGGCTAGTGCCACGGTGAACCTACGGGGCATATTTGGTTTTAAAGTGTTTGTGAGCGAAGAGCGGGGACACAGCAATATAAACGCACATAGAAGCAGCCGCCCCGCAGAGAGGGGAGCCCTGTCAGGATAGCCCCATAGAAGAGACAGCATTTTTATTGGCTTGTGTCTCCAATGTTCACTCTCCTTCACTCGCTATTCTTTCATCTCAGGTAGACCTCTGCGTTTTTTATGAAGTCTCCAGTCCGGGTTGATGCAATACAAATAGACTTCACAGTATTACCCTTTCTGCCTGGAGAGTTAGATGGCGAGTTGTGGATGGCATATAGTCGAAAATGAAAAAGTAAAAGATTGTGAAGAAATGTGTTGGGTTTGGAAGTTCAGACCAAAGTGAAAGAAATATCAAGAAATCAGGCAACGTCATAAATAAAACGAAACACAAAGATTATCCATGTCTGGGATATGAAAGATTCTGTGTCCGTCTCGGCTAGCGTTGTTCGACACCTTTTTTTAGGATTCGATACCGATACTTGTACTCGCCGATGCCGATACCAGTCCGATACAGCCTAGTGTGAAGACGTAGACTAAGGCTACTCCATTTTGTTACGGTAAAAGAGAAAAAATAAATCTAGTAAAAGTCTATCTCTAAAGAAAATCTATAAGAATAAAAGAGATTTTGAAGATTTAAGTATTAGCTCATCATCATGACTCTGATTTAAGCTCTTTCACTTTTCTACTTGTTCACTTTGTACCACAGAGCGAGGGTAAAAACACAGTGAGGCCTGGAAAAAGACCTCATCCTCGGAGCACATGGTTAATTATGCAGAGTAAACAAAGTCTGTTAGCGCTATTGTCGTGTTAGTGCTGTTGTCTGGCTGCACTCTCCGTAGTTATTTTACCAAGTTCAGCGTCCACAACCAAAGGCTAAATGAAGGTATCAAAGAGGAAACACAAATGTCTTTTCTGTTATTATTAGTGTGTTTTAAGTGTCTGCAGAGCTTCTACAGTCTTAGGTTTAACCTGCTCTGGGCGTTAGCGTTAGCATTAACAGACGTCCACAGCAGCCGTGCTCGCATCTATGGGTCCCCATTCTGGAAAATACAGAGTGGTATCGGATCGATGATTTGGTCCGAGTACTCCCCGATACCTGAAAAATGTGCGGTATTGAAGTTTTTGCTGATACCAGTACCAGAACAAACCCTGGTCACGGAAATTCTCAGTAAGACACAATGTTTTGCATACATAGTGTTCATTAAAGGGCCTGTACCTGATTTTGAACCATGAGTGATGAACATGATTCAGAATGAACTCTTAGCCCCGCCCACTCCCTTCTCTCACTCTTATGTTGAACTATGACAGAAGAACCTGTCTGGGATAGTCACTGGCAGTTGTTTTCGTAAGGTTCCCATCTGACAATGTCGATGATTGGATGAAATTGTCACTTTCCGTTGCTTCTCATCTAACAAAATAATGTACACGTATTATGGTGTTTTTTGTAGCTGGTTTTACAATACATCGTTTGCAGTAAAAACAAGAAGAAATAAAATTAAAGTCGTTAACTGCATATAAAGTGAAAAATAATGCTATTTTAACTAATTGCGATGATTTCATAAGTTCCAAAATCGTATCAAATGTACTACAGCGAAGGAGGAAGGAACCCAGAATTAAAGTTGTGAAAGTAAGAATAAGAATTTAAAAATACAGCCTCCCATGACGCATTCGCTGTGCAACACATGTCGAAATACATCTGCTCCATCACTGTCTGTCTGTCTGACTGGATTCCAACGCTGGGACAAGCAGGTGAGATAAGGTAGACTCTGCTGCTCACATCATATTTTAAGTCAAACATCAACACTGCAGAAATTTTGGTTCAAATCAAGTCAGGAAATTGGAATCGTAAAATTAAACGTACAGCGATGAATAAGTGGTGGATCATCTCCGCAGAATGTGAAGAGCAAAAATTGGATTAAAATCATTGACTCTGGTTCAGAAAGAGCTAAAAGGCTTTTTTTGTTGCATATTTAATTTGGTTTGTTTTGCTGCCATCAATAGATTGCCAGAGATGTTATCAAAAAGTCATTACCAACAAGATCAGGGATTAGGCGAAAACAAATTAAAGCAAGAAGCTAGCTACAAATGATGCGATAAGTGCATAAACGATAGGACTTTAACTCGCAACATAACACCAACAAAAGAAACAGAGTCAGGGGAACATTCTTTTGTCTTTCTGCATTATAAATTTTAAATATTTACAATTCCAAAGTCAAAATCGTATAAAGTCTAAGTATCTACCCATCCATTCATCCGTCTTCTTCCACTTAACTAAGGCGGGGTCAGGTGGGCAGCAGTCTAAACAGGGGACTCCCAGACTTCCCTCACCCCAGACACTTCCTCCAGCTCCTCCGTTGGGACCCCAAGGCATTCGCAGGTCAGCCGAGACACACAGTCCTGCCAGCGTTCTTAAGTATATATATATTTTTTTTATTAAAGGTGCAATATGCAGCTTCTTCATGTAAATATTATCGCTTTGCTTCCAATGTTCCACAGTATAGCATTAAACAGATCTATCTTGCATTTATTAAATTACAGATGATGTTTTGGTTTTTTTTTTTTTCTAAACATATCTTGAAAAACATGCAGTGCGAGCCGGTTCACCTCTCCACAGATCTGACCTGTAACTCCACCAGGCCAAGTTTAATGCCATACTGTGGAACACTCCAGGCGAAGCGATAACATCTCAATGGAGACAAGCAGGCAACTGACCACCACAAAAAGTCCCATAGCGCACCTTTAATAACGAGTTAATTAATTTTAACTTTTCAACATCATTTCAGTCGTGATGTGCCCGTGTTTTAATCCACTCTGTACCAATGTGAAGCTGAGGACTTTTGAAGTTTCCGTAATATTGTGAGCTGAAGGATTCTCTTTTGTTGCACATTTGACCTTCTTTGTGCATAGCTTTCCTTCAAAACCTTCTGCTGGCTTCTTTTATTGAATTTTACATTACGCTGCCGTTATAAAGCTAGCATTTCTTATTTCTCATAGTATGTGGATTCTTTGTACAGCAACCAATTCCACGTCTCGAAAGACCGTTTAAGCCCTTTTTTGTTGTCGCCGCTTTATATTTCACCTTCTTTTATTTCAATGCTTTGTTTTGGGGGACTTTGTATCTTTTTTTTTTTTAAATCCTGTTTTTTTTGCACACAGTCGTGATATTTCTGTCAGGCTGGATACAAGTGAAGTTTGTTTTGACAAGTACGCCCGTCATAACTGGTCAGGTGTACGGGGGCAGGATTAGAACTTTTACTTCAAAAACTATTTCCATTCTTATTTCATACCATAACTTAACTTGCATAACCTTCACATTATTTGAAAGTAAGGACAGATGTGTAGGCTTTTCTATGTCATATTTAGCAGATGGATCAGTGTTAGGAAGTAACTAAATACTTGTAAAGAGAATACAATTTTTGAGTAACTGTATTCTGGTACATTTACTTTTTCATGTGGTGGATAGTTACTTTCCTCACATCAGAGGAATACACTGCAGTACTTGATCACACATTGTAGGCTTCAAACTGCGCAGTGTTGGAGAAAAACAGAAAACACTGATCTTGTGGTGAGTGCACGTGTAATTATTCCTTCTCCAATTAGTGATTGCAAATGCATAATAAATAAAACGAATATAAAGATGCGTTTAATCCTATGTTGCGTTTTTACATTTTAATTTAAATGTGTCTCAATGTACAAGTATTCTAAGTGTTCAGAAAACAGTACTTTGATTGGACTATGTATCAGAATATGTTACAAAATACATTTTAATGCAGGTATTCAGTACTCTGTAACTAAATACAGTACATTTTCAAAGTATTCTTCCCATCGCTGAGAGGAATTGTTGTAATACTAATACTATTTCTGGTGTGGTTTAATTTTGAGAAGGTCAAGTCCTGGTTGAGTTAGACTGGCTGGTTTAGACCTGGTTTAGTCCTATAGATTTATCTTGGAGTCCTTAGGGGTGAATACATTTAAGAATAGATTTACTATCCATCATTATTCTTACTTATATGGCGACCTGCCCCTGTTGCATTCTCACATATGGCCACTAGATGCTATCTACATTACTTCTGTCTGATATAGGCATGGGGCAAATGAAATTGATGGAATTTGGCGTCACGCTTCATTACTAAAATGTGATTAACGATTATGAAACTGCTTCTCCATGATAGAGACTGTCATGGAGAAGCAAATTTGTTCTGCACATTCCGGAGATATAATGGCAATCATCTTTGTTGGCGATTCTCACGATTATATAAACTGTCCGTCGACCCTTTTTATCACGATAAACGGTATTATTGTTTATTCTGTTTATTGTCCTGTCCCTGTTGTATTCTTGCATATGAGGACTAGACAGTAGGATCAGACCTGGACGACTGAGGGATTACACAGACGTGATGACTAGATGCTACCTACATTACTTCTGTCAGACCAAAGCTGTCACACTATCAGATAGAAGACGACCAGAGAGCACAGGTGAGGCTGAACAAAGAGGTAAACGAGGTAAACTACAGCAATAACAAGCCGTGTACATTTAACACCATTCAGACGGTATAGTTTTAGTTTGTTTTTTTGCAGAAAACATCACATTACCCACTGCAATTTGATTATTATAACAATTCAAATTGCGACCTTGATTCGACTGCGGTTAATCTTATAATCCTAATTACAACTATGACTAAAGCGATTCCAGCCAAGATAATACCCTGAAAGAGCTTTTTGTGAACAACAAGTGCAACTCCCAATGAAAATCCTCCTCTCCTCTTGTTAGCGCTGCAGCCTTGTAGCTTGAGCTCACTTGACAGAGCACCCTAGGACTGAAAATTGATCTATGTTAAACCATTCTCCTTCCGCGCCTTTCGCTGCCGCCGTAATGGGTATTTAATGGGCATTTGGAGAGCTCCAGAAGAAGGTTGTACTGGTCCTGCATGAGCGACGCGGAGCAGATGGCATCACGGGCGGCGAAAAAGCCCCAAATCAAAGCGTTTATTGATCCAGCGGCTTAATTAAACAAGACTGAGTGTCTCTGTTCCGGCCGTGCAGTGTCAGACCAGAAGCGGGCTTAAAAGACAGCAAGAACACAAGCGCTAATGCATAAGAAACCTGGAGATAATGCAGCCTTTGAAGACGCGTCCGTGTGGCATTCAAAGGCTTTAGCGCATGTGTTGTAGGTCTGTATAGGGGACGGAGGATGTTTTTCACTCATGTATATGCTTTGAATCCTGTGTTCCAGTTAATGGGATTTGCAAATGAAGAGGCGATGAAGCAACTAGAACCCTGTACCTCACAGTGCTACAGAAACAAACAACGGGCATTTTCCGTTCAGGTGGTAAATGAGAATTATTTTTGCTGATTTAAAAGCTAGGTGGATTTAAGAGCTAGGTGGCCCATATGAGAGAAAGTTCCTTGTTTTTCTTGGTTTGAGACGCTGATGTTGGCCTGCGTTCAAGGTCTGGAGTCTGGTGGGAATTGAACCCTCTAATAGTTCTTTCTTTCTTTATTTGTCAGGAACTATGTACAAAATAATTAATCTTACAAAAGAAAAGATGATTTGTACCAGATTTAGCTACTGCTACTTAGTGCTACTTTCCATCTGCAGTCGTTGGGCAGGTGAAAACACATAAAAATACACATTTCATTACAATTAAATTAAAAGACTAACTTAGTTCATCATTAACATTAGCAGTAAAACACAATAAAATGTTACCTTGGAGTGTGGCAAGTATGTTTCTGATTGGATAACTCACAACTTGATAAAACTATGGTCTTGAGTGGAGCTGCATGGACAACAGGCGCCAATATCCAGTGCCATGCATCAATATACATTTGCTATTCTTATTTGATTTTGTTGGAGATTTTACCACGGAGATGTTATCGCTTTGCCTGGAATTTTCCACAGTATGGCATTAAACAAATTTACCTTGTATTTATTTAAGTACCAGTGTTTATGTGACTCAAAAATAACCTGAAAAACATATATTCTTACAGTGAGCGGGCTTGCTTCCCCACAAACCTGACCTGTAACTTGGCCTGGTGGCGTCTCTCACAGGTGCGGACCCTCCATCACAAAAAGTTACATAGTGCATCTTTATTATTATAATGTATTTATTTCCCTAGTTTGATTTTTGTCATCTTATTATTACATTAGTTAAAATAAAACATTTAAAAATATGTTTTTTATGTATTTATTTAATATAGAATGTAGAATTATTTATTTACTGAAATATTCCAATGTATGGGTGTTTTTATTAGTCAAATCCATTTTGAAAAACATCTATTCTTACAGTGAGCGGGGTCACCTCTCCACATGTTTAATGTCACGTTGTGGAACATTCCAGGCAAAGCAATAACAACCAGACCCAGGTAAATGGGGGGGCAAAAGGGAGCATTGCAAACTCAGTTAAAAATGTTCACGCCCTCATTTCAGACACATACAATAAGGCCACTTAATAGAAGTTTATTACATTTGCACCTCAAATGCACCCTAGGTCAGTTTGGCCTCCACCCAGGCCTAAAATGCTCACATTTTGCCGCTATATTTATCATCCAAGCACTCGCACATGTGCAACCAGACTTTTTTTTAAATGTAATTGTGTGATGTATACATATTCAGAGAAGTTTCATTATTTTCTCAGTCAGAACTGATAAATGGTCACATTTTTATACAGCGCCAACCTGTGGATCAGTGGATTTGACCGCTCAACCAGTGATGTTTATGTCATGAGCGGGATTCGAACCACCAACTTTCAGATCAGTGGAGAAACGCTCTACCAACTGAGCGACCATCGCCCTGCTTAGTATTGGCATTAAAAAATGTTCGTCTGCCCTGCATTGGCCTGTGTCGGATAAAGCTTTCTTAACTCTAGTTCCTTCCAGCATGAAAACAACAACCACATTACCCAGATGAACAGACCATAGGCTTAGGTTTAAACGCACTTCTGCTGTTTGATTAGTAAACGAGCACCCACCTGACGCGTCCACCCGCCGCTTCAGTGTGGGCGTGTCTGTGGGAGACTGATGGGTACTGGCAGCCGGGCGTTCAGGGAGGGGTCCTTCTGTTCCAGCACGCAGCCACCATCCATCTCCATTATGCACATCCACATGCCACTGGGCCGGGGGACAACTCCGCCGAGGATGACCAGGGGTGGGGCGGCGGCGGGGGGGGCGGGGGCGGGCGGGGGCGGCGGGGGGGGAG
>KN483058.1:46096-56377 GCA_000787095.1 Periophthalmodon schlosseri | reverse complement strand
TGGGGCGGCGGCGGCGGGTGCGGTGACGGGCGGGTGCGGCGGTGGTTGAAGGAAGGGCGGGGGCGGTTGTCTCAGCTCCGGCTCCTCTCAGCGGCGTATACATGTCTCCATTGTGCGGACGGCTGACAGAAGAGAAGAGAGCTGTCAGGCGAGAATAAAGAAAGACTTGATGTGGATTTATTTCTCAGGGCTGCACTCCTGTCACCTCCGAGCACAAACATTTTATTGATTTATTCTTTATCTGCTGTATACTGCATATTATGTTATTCACACATAGCAGAACGCAGGGATCTGACATGACCCGCAGTGCACCGTGACAGCCGCGCAACAAGAAAAGCACACAAAAATAATGATTTAGTTGACCTACTATGTTCCAGACAAATCTGCCCTTTCCCATCGTATGAACAGTTGCGGAATATATGATTCTCAGCATCAGTATTTGGAATGTTTTTTTTAAAAAGTTATCCAGATACTAAAACAATACTAAAACATATCATTTGAACAGGTATTTATAGGTATTGACAACTTCACAAGAAATACAAAGCTTTTTCTTTAGTATCAAAATGCAGAGTGAATTTGCAGGTGAGGGCGCTGGGGGTTTTAAGTGCCCATTAACACTTAAAACATGAAGTGCTACACTACAAGGTCCTACGAGGTAAACTACAGCGATAACAAGCTGTGTACATTTAACCCCGTTCAGACGGTATATTTTTGTTTTTGTTTTTTGCAGAGAACATTACATTACCCGCTGCAATTTGCTTATTTTTGATTGACAGCGTTGCAAAGCGCCCGCTCCCTGCTAAACCGGTGGTGCAGGCGGGCAGGATTTCCACCGATTTCCACCGATTTCCACCGATTTCCACGATTTCCACCGATTTCCACCGATTTCCACCGATTTCCACCGATTTCCACATTTGGAATTCTGACCGCAAGTATCATAGCAACCAAATTCGCCACCATAACTGCTCTAGCCTCGAAGAGCTTCATTTGACTGGAGCCGAACGCTGTGGGTGACGTCACACTCACTTAGTCCACTTCTTTATACAGTCTATGTATCGAGGTGGGTCACTTGCAGATTGTTACACCAACTACGACAGCTGTGGTGCGCATGTGCATGTGGTAATAACGCAAGATCCCAATGAAAATACAAAGTGTCATTAACAGTACAGCGTTTAAAAAAAGCGCCTTTGTTTATAAGAATCAGGTTATATTCTGAGGTGTCCCGGCATTTTACTTTACTACAAAATAACTTTCTATTTACTAGTCGACAGTGGCGCCTGCAGGGGTACGTCTGTATGCGTTGTGCGTACCCTGAATGTCCCCATTGAATCCAAATGAATCTCCTGAGTTACGCATGGAGAAGTAATTATTGACCAAATTGTTCACCTCTTTAGTGAGGACAGGGCCCGAAAACTATTAGAAGCTGTTGTTTCTGACATTGGGTACTTTTCTCCCTCTTATCCCGGCGCGTACTAGACAGCGCCACCGCAGGCTTGTTTTAAATGTGCGTTTATGAAGCACGGAGGCAAGGCAAGTTTATTTATAGGCCAGTCACGATAACAAATTCTGAAGTGCGATATATTGCTGAAGTAAATATACACGATAAACGATAATACTGAAACTGATTTATGCCACTGACACAAAAACCCAAGAGCAGATTTAAACCACAAAACTATTCTAAATGTACAATATTGTTAAAAAATCATGAGCTGCAAGAAATAAACGGCAGAATGAAACACTTTAGTACTTAGTTTGCATCTGTAATGGGTCATAGAAGTTATTTATTCAACCTTCTACGACTCAAATCTTATCCCTTAGCCAAAAAATAACCTAAAATTTCCCAGTAGTGCAACAAAAATGTACACATGATAAATACTGACCCCAAAAATACATTGTTCCATCTAAAGTCGATATAGTAATAATCATGACGGGCCTATTTATTTGTATAGCACAACTGGTGCACAAAGTAATTCAAAGTGATTTACAGAATAAGAAAGACATTAAAATCACAATACAAACAAATCAAAACATAAATAATCATCGTAAAATGAACATTAAAAGAGAAGAGTGCAGAATAAAAACCTTTCAGTCATATGCACAGCTAAACAGAACCGTTTTGAGCCTGGATTTAAAAGTAGAGGAGAATGTCTAACATCTTCATGAAGACTGTTACAGGTTTTAGCAGCATAAAACTGAGCGCCGTCGTCTCACTGTCACCCAGGCACCAGTTCTGCGTGATAATAACTCTATAAAGCAAGTGCGCACATTCAATAACCTGTCTCTCAGTCTGTCTCTCTCTCTCGCTCTCACTCAGTCTCTTGCTCTCAGTCCCTCTCTCTCTTTCCACCCCTCTCTCTCTCAGTCCCTCTCTCTCTGTCTCCTTCTCTCTCTGTCTCTCTCTCTCAGTCCCTCTCTCTCTCTCCGTCCCTCTCTCTCAGTCCCTCTCTCTCTCACAGTCCCTCTCTCGTTCTCTCTCTCTCTGTCTTTCTTGCTCTGTCTCTCTCTCAGTCCCTCTCTTGCTCGCAGTCCCTCTCTTGTTCTCAGTCTCTCTCGCTCTCAGTCTTTCTCGCTCTCTCTCTCAGTTCCTCACTCTCTCTGTGTCCCTCTCTCTCTGTCCCTCACTCTCTCTCAGTCCCTCCCTCTCAGTCTCTCTTTCTCAGTCTCTCTTTCTCTCTCTCTCCGTCCCTCTCTCTCTCTCAGTCTCTCTCTCTCGCAGTCTCTCTCAGTCCCTCTCTCTCAGTCTCTCTCTCTCTCAGTCTCTCTCAGTCTCTCTCCCACAGTCTCTCTCTCTGTCACTCATCTCAGTCAACGCGTTCAGGACTGTCAGGAAGCATCCCCCGACCCACGTAATGAAATGTTTTTAATTCCCTGAGTGGGAAATCCTAAACATAACCTGAGAAGATGATGTAAACTTACTCGGTAAACCGCGAAACTGAACAACGGCTCTTTGGGAAACGAAATGAAACGCTGCGGACATCAGATGGGAGACGAGGAGAGGGAGAAAACAGAGACATGTGGACCTCAAAAGCCCTGTGCGTCAGGTGTAAGATGGAAGAGTGCAGACAGAGAGCAGAGAAGAGACTGGGGGGAGAGCGTGGAGCAAACAGGCACTGAGGAAGGACAAAGAAAGGAGGGGGAACCAGGGGAAATGTTAAAATGGGACTATGTGACTATTTTGGAAGTGTGCGTGATGGTAGGCCTGTCATTATAATTACTATATCGACCTATCGTTCAATATATGAAAGCTGGAACAATAGATTTTGGGGCTTAATATTTATTTGTGTGCAATTTCTTGGCAATAGTGGAATGATTTTTGTTTTTTTTATGTAAAGATTTGAGCTTTAAAGGGTAGAATAAATAACTTCTATAATGGTTCATTCTGCTATTTAATTGATGCAACCCATGCATTTTAATGATGATGGTTTACTGGGATTATATTGCTTTGTGTCAGTGTCAATATTGAAACTAATTTATGCCACTGATACAAAAAACAGATTTTAGCCACAAAAACTATTCTAAATGTACAATATTGTTAAAAAATCATGAGCTGCAATAAATAAACAGCAGAATTACACACTGCAGTAATTAGTTTGCATCTGTAATGGATCGTAGAAATTATTAATTCAACCTTCTACGGCTCAAATCTTATCGTATAGCCAAAAAATACATTTCCCAGTACCAAGCCCATGCATTTTAATGATGTGGTCCATTTAAAAATAGGTTTACTGGGATTATATTGTTTTGGGTCAGTGCATAAAGTAGTTTCAATATTATAGCATATGGTCTATCTTTTCTTAAGCAAAATAACATGCCGACATGTAATTTGGTAATAGCATTGTCAGTTCAAATTGACTAACTGTGTGAATAACAAAACTACTGTCCCAGCTTAATACCTTCCACAGCGGTTGCCTCAGAATCACCTGCCACATCTTTTGGCCTAAGGACTTTTATGAGAATAACAAGAAGCCAGCGTGTAATGCAGGAAATCAAATGCAGATGCCTCCAGGCTAGCGGTTGGTGCATGTTCAGGACAATATCTCGAAAATGGCACAGAGAGGGACTCCACGGACAAAGCAGGGCCGACCAAAAGCAACAAAACAAACATGTGTCCAATAATTAGTGAACAGAAGGACATTGCGCTGACTTGGGTAGAGGCACAGCACATTGACCAAGGTAAGTGAAGGCAACTCTATGTTACTCCTCTATGTTACTCCTCTATCTTACTGCTCTATGTTACTGCTCTAGGTTACTCCTCTATGTTACTGCTCTAGGTTACTGCTCTAGGTTATTCCTCTAGGTTACTCCTTTGGGTTACTCCTCTCTGTTACTCCTCTATCTTACTGCTCTAGGTTACTCCTCTAGGTTACTCCTTTAGGTTATTCCTCTATGTTACTCCTCTATCTTACTGCTCTATGTTACTCCTCTATCTTACTGCTCTATCTTACTGCTCTAGGTTACTCCTCTATGTTACTGGCTCTGTTACAGCTCTATGTTACTCCTCTATGTTACTGCTCTATGTTACTGCTCTATGTTACAGCTCCATGTTACTGCTCTGTTACTCCTTTATGTTACTCCTTTATGTTACTCCTCTATGTTACTCCTCTATGTTACAGCTCTATGCTACTCCTCTGTTACTCCTCTGTTACTGCTCTGTTACTGCTCTGTTACTGCTGTCTGTTACTCCTCTATGTTACTCCTCTGTTACTGCTCTCTGTTACTCCTCTATGTTACAGCTCTATGTTACTCTACATTACACCTCTGCGTTACACCTCTATGTTACCACTCTGTTACCACTCTGTTACCACTCTGTTACCACTCTGTTACTATTCTATGATACTACTCTGTTACTTATTTCCCAATGTGCACAGACTAGAGCATTAAAAAGGCCCTGTCCCTGATTTTGAACCTTGACTGACAAACATGTTCTAGGTTAAACTACTAGCTGCACCCACTAAGTCCATTTTCTCACTCAATTGTTGGGTCATGACAGAGAAACAACTATCTGGTATAGTGGCCGGCAGTTGCTTCAACATGGTTCTTATCCAAAGACGAGTGTATATGGAGAAAATGAGGCTGGCTGCTACTTTATGGTTCTCATCCAATAAAATGCAGTTTAAAACTCATAGATAAAAATGCAGTATCACATTTTCTTGAACGAGAAGAAATTACGGCAAGTACAGGGTCTTTGAGTTGAGTTTGCCTGGGATCCTGAATACACACTTCTTCAATACTTTACAAAGATGTGAGTCTGGTCACTGGTGGATCTCCCCATTTTCAAATGGGTGTGATTGACAGGTGGATTAACCAATCGGGGACATGCATGGTCCTCCATATTGGAAAAAACATAGGACAAAAATATCATATCATAGGTTGAAAAACAAGGCGGATTTCTGCAAAATCAATGAGTGAAGAACAAAAAAAACAAACAAATCTGATTGCACAATCACGTTTAACTGGGCTTGAGACAAAATGGAGGGCGTGCGGACCGGACTGATATCAATCTGTATAAAAACACACAGAGATTTCATTCTGGATTTGCCAGGCAACCTTTGAGTACTATAAGTGCAAGTGTAATTGGATAAAATTGGAGCTCATATTTGGTTGATGCTTTATGATTCTCATCTAATAAAATGCCTTTTAAAATGCATAAGTGAAATAATGGCAGGTGCAGGGCCTTTCAAAAATATGTTGTTCGTGAGTAAGTGAGGGGATGGGCTTAAAAAGTAGCATTAGATAAATATGACATATACTAAACAAAGAGTGCCATCCGGTGTCTTAATCAGTATGCAGCAGATCTCCTCAATCTAAAAAAGCTAAACTCCTCTTTGATCATTCCCGTGGTGCCGTGCGGTGGCGGTGGCGGTGGGGGGGGTGGTGGTGGGAGCTGTGTGGGGACGCTCTGTATACAGCTCAATGATTTCCATGATATGAATAAGCCCGGACATAAACGCCTGTCTGGGAGCGGGGTTGCCATAGGAACAGTGGCTGCGTGCCGGCTCCGATGTGGGAATTATCAATCACATCGATCAGGTTTAAGTGAACGCGACTCATCCTGGAAGAGTTCCGTCAAGCGAGAGCGGACGAGTTAGCGTACTCCGAGCTAGCAATATTATGTGGAGTCAATAAAAACAAAAAAAAACAAAACAAAAAAAAAACAAAGTACTTCAAGAATTAACTGCAGTAGGAGCAACAAATTCACCTTCTTTCTTCAAGAGGCAGAGATCTCCCTCCAGATCTAGGTGAAGAGGGCAGATGTTAAAAGTAGATACGTACCAGCTGGTGTGTAATCACTGCTTTAACCTCTCTTTCAGCCATTAATCAAAGTCTACACCGCTCCACCAAGGCCGACCACAGTCACCGCGGGTCTCGACAACAAGCAGTGTTGTGTGATTGCAAGAAAACATTAAAAAAAAATCCAAGACATGGGAAATGATACTGTATACTGCTATAAAATTTCAAAACAAACCAACAGCTTTGGTATTTAACATTTTACTGCATATAATCAGAGGGGAGTCGACAGGGGGGACAAAGGGGTCTGTTGTCCTGGGCCCCAAGATCTTAGGAGCCCAGAATTGAACTCTCTTCCTATTAATTTATATCTGAGGGGGCCCATGTGAGACTTCTTGCCCCAGGCCCCCATATAAGTATAATACTAAGGAAAAAGTTAAAAGAATTAGCATGTATTTCAGGTCAAACTAAGGGTTGAGGGGTGTAGCACAACCAACAAGTTGCTTCTAATTTTGAATCAATTTAAATGTAGGCAATTTAAACTTTGAAATTATGAAAAAAATTATCTTGTGTACATAGTAAAAGAAAAAAAACCTTGTGAACGTGTTACTACCCAATATGGTTGCATTTTTATATAGCGCTTGTCCACCTTCAAGGCACTCAAAGCGCTTTACATGAAGGAACCACTCACCCATTCACACACACATTCATACACCAGTGTATGCAGATCTTCGGCTCAGTTCTACCAACTGAGCTACTGTTGCCCAATTACTCAAAAAAAATAATGAACACATATTGAGATTTTTTTTTTGAGCAGATTACCAATTTATAAGTGGTGAATTTTAATGTAAAAGATAACTGTGTTGAGACTGTCAGCACAGGAAGTGTCTGGGGTGAGGGGAGTCTGGGAGTCTCTGCTTAGACTGCTGCATGGATGGATAATTGTGTTGAGAAAGTGTTAAGAAAATTTAATAAATTGTTCGCAGACTTTTGTCCAAACATAATAAATCACCTTCTCTCAGGTGTTTGGTTAAATTGTTTACTCATCATTTGTATTTACGCCCGACTAATGCTACTTGTTTTATATCGTTTTATTCTGATAAATATCCAAATTAACTTTATTGTACGAGGTTAGCTTGACAAAAACAAAGTACAGTTCGAGGATGTATATAATTGCTGCCATATTCTCCACTCCACTGATAATAACATCCCATCTTCTCTGCAGTACTCCAAGACCCATTTCCTCTTCAGTCATTTTTGATCTGAATCACCCCGTTTTTTGGCCTTTTAGCGCGAGCAGAAACTTATTAGCTCCTTCAAATTCGAAATATCTGGGTTCAAGGAGTGCGCCCTCGCAAAAGCATGTCTTCTCGTAATCCAGTCAGGCCTCTCCAGTCATCATTTATGATTTACTTTCATTGGGCCAGACACGGCTGTTGTGCAATTCATTTCCCCTCAATAAACTCCGAGATGCGGCTTCATAAAGTAGTAGGGAGAAGCAGGGAAAAGCGCAGCTAGCTAACAGTTCGCACTTGTTGTCATCACTCTGTCCGTGCCGCGTGCCCCAAATGGTAGTAAACTAGGGAGTGCATTAGTGAGATAACACCTCTAATACTTTTAACAACGTTACTTTATTTCTATGGCAACACGCTGGTGGTTGTTAGTCGCACTTATCAAGTCGACTTCAAAAAGGCGTCGGGAGATGTGAGAGGAGCAGTCAGAGCCATTTAGATGAAAACAACACATTAGAGCGGCTGTGCTTGGCGTCTGTCTCGTCCAACTTCTCGTGAATGTGTGAAATAAGGGAGGTTTAGAGCTGACCTGTGCAGTTCAAGCTAACGGACGACAACGCTGCTTAGATACCAATGATCCAAAGAAGTGCTCGGTTAGCAACCCGTCCAGATGATGCTGTGTGGAGATGCTCAGAGAAAAGATGAGAAGACAACAGTTAAGTGTGGTCATATGGAAAGGAAACTAAAGGAAGCAAAGTAAAAAAAACAAAACAAAACAGGGATAAGTTACCTCCCTTGTTAGTTTTCCAAAATAATAAGCAATAACATCTGTTTAAAGCCACAGTATGTAACTTTTTTGTAAAAAAAATAACTAAAATAAAAGCTTTTTTTTTTTTTAAATTTTGGTTGTGTTTATTGAAAAACTAAGAAAAATGTTCATCTTTACTGTGAGCGGGCTTGCATCTCCGCAAACCTGACTCTTATTTGGCCTGTAGGAGGGCCTCCTTCTGCTTGTTTCCATGGAAATGTTCCTTTGGCTATAATCTTCCACTGTATGACATAAAACATATCTATCTCCAAGACAAACGTTCCCAAGTAGCTTAATATTTCCATGAAATCGTGCAGGTGACATGCCTACTCCAGAAAGTTATATACGGTACCTTTAATTTTTATTTGTTTTTTATTTGACTTATAAATTTGATTATCTGCCTGAAGCTCACAAATGCACTATTTGCTTTTCAAAGATAATACATAAACACATATAATAATAAAATAATGGCTGTGGTTTTGGCCATAATCATCTGTTACAATTGAGTCCTTATGAAATGTATTGAAATGAAATACACTACACTGAAGAGATCGTTTGTCATAATGTTATGCTTGATATGCAAGTAGTACCAAAACCACAGCTTCTTTGATCCCAGCTGTTACCAAGCCGTCTTACAAAAGTGAACTCATTTGAGACCGCAGAGGACACGAAAACATTTGAGTAAAATCATTAGCAGCGTTCAAAGTGCCGGCGTTTCTTCGGAAAGTCCTTCATTTTTATCAGCCAAAGAATCTCGCACTGATGTTGCCTTTTAGTAAAGAGGTAAAAAAAAAAAACGACTTCTTCTGGGTTTGGGGCCATCGACTGCATACATAATGAAGACTGATGATCGTCGGGTGTTGCTTTTTACGCTTGTCATTACGGACCTGAAGGCAGCGTGTCTTTGTGAATCCCCTTGAGCGCGCCCTTGGCCTCAGATGACTGACTGATGACGGGCCGCTGATGTGAACGCCTCTACACGGCTCCTCTGCTTGGACAGCTTGTGTTGGAAGACTAATGACAAATAAAATGGTGGAATCGCTCTTGGATTCTTGTTCAGATGGCAGGCCGCGGCGCAAGCGGAATCCTTAGGCAGCGTCTATTAAACTGGTTTCATCAGGTCAAAATCATGTTCTTGAGATCAAAACTAACTTTGAAGCCTGATAGGTCGTTTGAAGTTAAGAAAACATAAAAATAAAAAAATATAAGTAACCCAGGGTTAACCAGGCTGGTCTTTAAACAGCAAGCAGTTTCAGAAGTTTCTCAGTACTCCAGGGACAAGCATCTGTTGTCATTGGAAAGCGTCCAAAATTAGCTTGGCAAAAAAAAAAAAAAATTTGTAGAAAAAAAAAAACAATAATAAAAAAAAAAAAAAAAAAAAAAAAAATCAAACATTTAAAAAGTGAAGGGTTCAATAGCAAAACACATCTCTGTTTTCAATAACTGTCAAAAAGAGTTTTTCTTTTTGTTACCATCTTCTAGACATATTAGCAATGACAATAATGTAAAGTGGATTTTACCAAGAAGGGAAGTGATTACATTTTGATAGCAGTAAAATACATATGGCTTTTGGAAATATTACTACACTAAGAGTAAACTGCAAGTCTTCGATGACTTTTTGAAGTGGTCCTTATCTGTTTTTGCAAATGAACTCTTTAAGTGTAGTTTTGAATTAGGGCTGGACGATTTTGAAAAGTAAAAATAAAATGAAAAAATCGGCGAGATATTTTCCGACACGAAGTCCAATGTAGTTTACACAATTTATGTTTGAAAATTGGGATTAAGAGGAATTACTAGTGGAGAAAAGACTAAATATGAAGAAGAAATTGGAAATCGCTGTCGTCCTGCCTCCACCGGTAAGAAGACAGCGCCAAAACCTGTTTAAATCAGCTGACCAGACACGTCACAGCAACATCACGTGACCACTCTGAGGAAGAGCGCTAGTGAGCAGTCGAAACTACGTATGAAAACGGAACGAAACCTTGATCTGAAAGAAAAAACTATTAAAATAAA